>PVIY010035388.1:0-26350 GCA_004026745.1 Myrmecophaga tridactyla
TTTTTTTTTTTTTTTGTATGGGGGAGTACATGGTCCGGGAATCAAACCCATGTCTCCTGCATGGAAGACAAGCACCGAACCACCCGTGCACTCTCCAGTACACTCTTAATAAAGAAATAGTTATATCTGAAAAAAGAAAAAAGAAAAACTCTACATCCTATACCCTTTACCCCTCCCTCTCATTGATCACCTGTATTTCAATCTACCCAGTTTTGTACCTTTACCCCTCCCCCACTATTTATTTATTTATTATCCTTATTTTTTTACTCATTTGTCCATACCCTGGATAAAAAGGAGCATCAGACACAAGGTTTTCACAGTCACACAGTCACACTGTAAAAGCTATATAGCTATGCAATCATCTTCAAGAATTCAAGCCTACTGGAATACAGCTCAACAGTTTCAGATGCTTCCCTCTAGCTGCTCCAATACACCATAAACTAAAAAGGGATATCTGTATAATGAATAATAATAACCTCCAGGATAATCTCTCGATTTTGTTTGAAATATCTCAGCCACTGACTCTTTATTTTGTTTCATTGCTCTCTTCCCCATTGTGGCCAAGAAGTCTTTCTCAATCTCATAATGCCAGGTTCTGGCTCATTCTGGGAGTTCTATCCCACATTGCCAGGGAGATTTACACCCCTGGGAGTCATGTCCCATGTAGAGGGAGCACAGTAAATTCCCCTGCTGAGTTGGCTTAGAAAGAGGCCACATCTGAGTAATAAAAGAGGTTCTCTGGGAGTGACTCTTAGGTATAATTATAAGTAGGCTTAGCTTCTCCTTTGCAGGAATAAGTTTCATAGCGGTGATCCCCAAGAATGAGGGCTCAGCCTATTGATCTGGTTTTCCCCAGTGCTTGGGAATACCAGGAATTCCCCAAATGGGAAAGTTCACTATTTATATTTCCTCCTTTCTCCCCAGTCTTCCAAGGGGATTTTGCAAATACTTTTTTATTCACTGCCCAAATTACTCTGGGATATATTGAAGTATCACATTAACCTGTACAAGCCAACAAGATCTCACTTATGTTTTTCAACTAAATTAACCATACAAATTAATTAGGTAATGCACTACCCAAACTATAAATTTTGCACCAAATAAACATCTCTCCCTTTGATCTCACACAGAAGTTGAACTGCAACCCCAGCATTTTTGACAGGAGAAAAATGATGGTAGAAATGAGGTGATTTGCCCAAAACTGACCCTCAGCTTTATGAAAGCAGGATTTTTGAACTTAAGGTAACTTTACATTTAAACATAATTCTAAAGTGGTAAGTATGAAAGATGACATTCTCTCACAAGAATTACTCCTCCTTGTTAGTAAATCCCGGGCCCTTGCTGTGTATCAGGGAGCCCACTGAATGTGTACAGATCAAGCAAACAAGGAGTAAGGATTGTGTGACCAAGTGAATGCGGCTATGATCAGATTTAATGGGATAAGCAACTCTTTCTCTGTCTCCTTTTTTATTAGCAAACTCTCTGAGGAAGTTTAGGGCAGAGGTCATGCTTTATTTACCTTCACCTTCCCAGGACTTAGTGTTAACAATGGAATACATGTATGTTTTTTTAAAATCCATTCATTGAGCAATTATTTCCTGAATGCATTCTGTGTGCCAGTTGCTGGGCTGGTCCCTGTCCTGAGATAAGAAATATAGGGAGACACATGGTTGATTTCTTTCTTTTATTTCTTTTATTTTATTTTAGTGATGAAGGACTTTAATTACTCACAGCAACAGCAGTAACCAGAGTGTCAACATTTTCTTACACTGATTTACCAAGACCCAATACCCATAGGATGATGTAAAGATACCCATACATGCAGTGTGTTGCATTACCAGAGAGGAATCCTAAACTTAGGGAACCCCAAATATTTTATAATGGAGAGTAAGCATGCTTGCCCTTTGTTCCAGAGGGAGATCTTATTTCTAGCTTCTAAAGGCTGTTCTCTATACAAACATTTTTGAAAAGATAGTCCAGAACCAAGGACAGTCAGTACCTTAACTCACAAAATGTGCAAAAATCCATGGAAGGTGGGCCACGGTGGCTCAACAGGCAGAATTCTCACCTGTCATGCCAGAGACCCGGGTTCAATTCCTAGTGCCTGCCCATGCAAAAGAAAACAGAAAAAAAAAAAAAAAAAAACAACCCACGGAGAGCTGTCTACATGGATGATTTCTGCTCTGCCTGATGGTGGGGACTGATCATGGATGAACGTGGCAGGAGTGTCACCTCACATAGGCTTGGGAGAGGCAAGGCAGACTCCCAGGGGGAAGTGCCATTTAAAAGGAGACCAAAGGTGGTGGAGAAGAATTCATTCTGTTGAACAGAATGGATTGGATTTTCTTTTAATAGATTGAAGTCACAGAGATGTAAGCACAGCATTTTCAGTTTAGCAAAGTTTGAGGACATTGTGAAGCTGACAGTGGTCTCGGGGAAGGAGGGAGGCTTCCCAGGGTCCCAGGTGGAAGAGTGCACTGATCAAGTGCTTGCAAGGGGGGAGGGGCATGGTTCGTGGAAATCTTGGCAAATTTTAAAGAAAACGTCTGTAAACAAAAATGTGGAGAAAATATGAAAAAAAAAGAAGAGAAAAGAGGATGATGGGAACTATGACAAAGGGTACTGTTGAAGCAGCGTTCATTGGATAAGTGTGCTTGGTCCTTGGTTTTATACAGTTGTAGTTGTATTTCACAGAAGAACCTGGATAAAAGGGTAGTTCTGATGAGGACAATTTTTTCTTATATTTTTTATTTTAAAATCATCTCAAACCTACAGGACAGTTGTAAACATAATATAGAACCCATACAGAGAACTCCAACATACCCCCCACCCCTACCCCCCTGCCAGTACCCAGATCCACCAATTTTAACATTTTGCCACCTAAACTGTATCATTCTATATACCCATCTGAGCCGATCTGAAGCTGTTATGTACCCCAGAAAAGCCACGTCCTTTTTCTTGATCCAATCTTGTGGGGGGCAACCATGTTTCTTTTAATCCTGATTCAATGTTGTAGGGTAGAAACTTTAGTTTGATTACTTCCATGGAGATATGACACACCAATTGTGGGTGTGGCCTTTTTGATTAGATGGAGATGTAACTCTGCCCATTCAAGATGGGTCTTGATTAGTTTACTAGAGTCCTTTAAAAGGGGAAACATTTTAAAGAAACCTCAGATGCAGGCTCTTGGAAAACAGTTGTTTCAGAGCTGACAAAGACGCAGACATTTGGAGATGCTTGGAGTGCTGACAGAGAGCAGACGCCTAGACACAGATGTTTGGAGATCCAGACCCCAGCAGATGTCATCATGTGCCTTCCCATGAAATGTTCTGGACCCGTTAGCCTTTCCTGAGTCAAGGTATCTTTCTTTGAATGTCTAAGTTTGGACATTTTTATGGCATAGAACTGAAAACTTGTAATTTAATAAATTCCTTGTTTAAAAGCCATTCCATTTCTGGTATATTGCATTCCAGCAGAATTTAGCAAACGGATAAATCATCCTTCTACCTATCTATGATGAGGAAATTTTTTAAGGGCAGCATGACCTTTCTGACCTTTACAAAAGGGTCAGATTATTGATTCTCACTAGGAGGGTTCAGCTGTGAGGTCTTTTAATGGAGTCATTTATTCATACTTTTCTTTTATATCAGGGTGGCACATTAAGTCTTCTTCCAATCCCATTTCAAACTCTGAAAAAGTGCTGGAGTTTCAGGGAAGGGGACTGCATCTTATTCCAGAAATACTGGAGCTGGAGTTTTGGCCCTGGGGTCACTAACTCTGCAAACTTGGGAAAGTTATTCCATTTCTCTAATTTGTGATTTCTTTATCAGGGGAACAGGGGCAGCTATAGCCACCTGGTAGGTTTGTTTTGAGGACTGTGACCATGTAGGTAAAGCATAACAAATGAGCAGGGAAGTGAGAGATGACAGCGTCCTCTAGTACTAACTCTACCAGGTGGGATGACTATGATTATAGGAAGCGTTGGTCTCAGAGGGTGGACAAGGCACTGCTTCCCCTCCCAGAGCTATGGAAAAGAGACAGGAAAAGTGCAACCACTCCATAGATCAACCAGGAATTCCTGATTACAAAACGATTTCTGGTTGTTTCTTAGCAGCCTTCATCAGGAGAAAATTAAGGCCTTGTTTATAGGATCCAGTAACCCCAAAGTAAAGCACACGGCCAGGCAATGGTAAGACAGCAATGGATCAGCAAAGGAGGAAATAGGGAAAACTCCTCAAGAGAAAGGTGGATAAACAAAGAGAGGTAAAAGGGTCCATTCAGGATTGGGAGTGGGAGAAAGGAAATTTGCATGTCTAAGCTATAAAGGGAAGAAGCCCATTCCAGGACTAACTGGGAAGGAAAAGAAACAGAGGGAACACAGGATTTTTGAATGCCTATGCCTAATGCTGTTTTAGGAAGAACTAGAAGAAAAATGGGGTGGATGAGAGGTCAGAAGAACAGAAAATTGTGTGAACATGTGAAGATTCCAAGGTGAATCGAGCGGAGAAACCACTTCTCTGGTCAGTAATCCCCTTGGCCTGGCATTCAAGCCTTCTGGAGTTGGACCAAAATGCACATGTTCAGCCTTGGCTGTCACTACACTAAGTCAATGAAGTTGTTGAATTAGCCGTTCTGGGTCTGTCCAGCCAAGGTACCAAAAGGAAGGCTCTGCTCTGCAGCAGTGCAGTGGGGAGGCCCCCTACTCCAGGTGCACCAGGCTGTCCTCAGAAGACACTGCTCAGGTTTTGCTGGGCACCCTTGTTCGTACCATTAGGAGGCAAGAAAAGCACAAAATAACTCTCAAGTGGCACGTGCAATAATGGCATTTCAGAAATTGCTCCCCCTTGAAGGCCCTGGGCTGTTCCTTGAGTTCCCCTCTGCCCCACCTCAATCCCACCTTCCTTCTCTGGCCAATTGACAAGGAGAGTACAACCTAATAGAAGATGTACAAGTACGGGGTAACTGTGACAGTGGCCAGCATGGGCCAAAAGATGGAAAAAGTACAACTGCAGGGAGGTGGGGAGAGGGCAGGGAAAGGGCGTTGTATGAGAAAGGAGACTGCAGTATCGGAGATGGACAAGCATGAGGAAAACTTGAGAGCTGGAAGTATTAAGCATCTTGAATGGCAGGGTTTGCTGTGTTGGGAGTGGGAGTAGGTAATATTTGGGTGACAGAGCTAGAGAGTCGCTGTTGGAAGGCTAAGATATTTGTACTGAATGTAGCAGCCAACAGGACCTGTTGTAGATCTTTGAGCAGAAAAGTGACAAGAACCGTATAATTTTGTAGCTGAAAGAGGACGTAAAGTCCTCTGGGTCCACCCTCCCAGTCTGACGTCTCCGTCTGTTGTAAGGATTAAATGAGATGATGGTTGCAAGGCATTAGTCCAGGGATTTACAAAGACTAAAGCTCAATCAATATTGATTAATATTGTCATCACCACCATATGTTCTATTATTATTTGGGAAGTTTTCCAAATATTTGAAGACACCTATCCCATTCCTACTTGAGCTTTTTCTCCTCTAGACGAAACAATGCTGGTTTCTTCCCCCCACAGCTTGTAGGGTGTGTATCACATTCCCTCCCCTTTCTGACCCTGACTCCAGGCCTTATAAAATGTTATATGCAGAATCCAATGATCAGATCGCAGCTGACCAGAGCAGGCCTTTTCCTCTTGCATTCTATCTTTCCCTAAAGTGGTAAAAAGCCTTTAGAGTATTTGGTAGCATTGTCATCCTGGTTAAAACCCCCCCCAAAAGCCATCCCATGTGCCCTACTGCTAAGCTACCATCTTCCAGACCCCATACTTGTCTGCAAGGTTTGGGGACCTGGCATCAATCTCACTTTGCTTTATGACTATTAAAATCCCCTTATTGTCAGGAAAAATTGTGAAAGGACTGGAAATGGGCAAAAAGATCAGTGAGTTTCTTTCAATGGATTGCTGGGCATAGTGTAGAAGTTTCTTCTGGGTTTTCTGATTCCATAGGGGCCTGTGTCTGTCACTGTTTTTGACTGAACTATTTTATAATTGTGTAATGCACAACATGCAGAGTAATGCAAGTGATTCTTGGCCATAGAGATAGAAATGAATTTTGTGTTGGTGGGAGATGCCACTCATTTCCACTTTGTGAAAGAGGCTGGTCTTGAGACAATTAGCACATCTGTTTCAGCATTCCTGACTGCTTGTCTGTCTGCCCTTTTGCAATGTTTTACTACTGTCATCATTAATTAATGAGTTAAATAAAATCTCAGACATGTGTTCATTTTATATTTGTATGAGAACCACAGTTTTACCTTTTAAAAAATCCTTTGGTAGTTCAGATTTGGTACATTGAATTTGTATCTTATCCTTTCACAGATTGAAGAGGCATAAAAAGAGCAGGCCTGAACAGAACCCTGGAGCAATGGAGATCTTATTTCAGATTAGCATAAGCCTACCAACTCATATCTTCGGGGAAAGTTGTTCAGCCAGTTACCAGCCTACTTAATCATAACAATATGCCTCTAATAACAAACAGGCTGATCAGATCTCTACTCACTCATATGTCTGTGTACTCAGACATCTACATGCTCATACATCTGTGGGCCCATATATCTATGTGCTCATATGTCCATGTGCTAATATGTCCAGGAACTCATATGTCTATGTGCTAATATTCCCATGTTCTCACACATCTTTGCACTTATATGTCCATGCGCTCCCAGGTCCTTGCACTCATACACCCATGCACTCACATGTCCATGTGCTCATACATCCATGTGTTCATATGTCTATGTGCTCATTTGTCCATGCACTCACATGCCCCTGAGCTCATATGTTCATGTACTCATATGTCCATATGCTCATATGTCTGTGCATTCATACGTCCATGTGCTCATACGTCCAGACCCACTTTTTTCTAATTTATTAATTTAGCTACATTGGTTTAATGTTATATTATCACAATTGTACTTTGGATTCATCTGTCATCAAAATAGGATCTATTGGGAGGGTAGATACAGAGATAAGGAGGAGTTTCAAGGAGGGTGTAGTTGATGGTGTATGATGTTATGGGGGGACTAAGATGGAAGGAAGGGTGGCGTTGGGTTGGAGAGGAAATGAGGTTACAGGAGGTTTAGGAAAGAGTGTGAGCAGAAGACAGAGATGACAGGGGCAGATCTCTCTCTCAATCAGCTTAATTGAATGAAGCGAAAAGAAGAGATGAGACGGTAGCATGAGGAGGAAAGAGGTCTGACAGAAGGTTTTTTTGTTTTTGTATTTTTAGGATTGGGTGGTGTAATGGTTTGGAAGTGTATGTACCTCCAGGAAAACATATTCTTAAATTTAATCCATTCCTGTGCGTATGGACTCATTATAAGTAGCACCTTTTGATGAGGCTACTTAAGTTAAGGTGACCCACCTCAGTCAGGATGGGTCTTCATCCTGTTACTGGAGTCTTTCATAAGAGAATAAAATTCAGACACAGAGGGAAAGTCATGGTAGCAAGAAGCTGGAAGCAAGGAAACCCAGAAGAGAAGGGAGAGACCAGCAGACACTGCCATGTGCTTTGCCATGTGGCAAAGAAGCCAGCGTTGGCAGCCAACCCCAGAATGCCACAGCTTCGGTAAGAAAGCATAACCTTCAGGATGCCTTGATCCGGATTTCTTTTGGCCTCAAATCCATGAGCCAGTACATTACCTTTGTTTAAGTCAACCAATTTCATGGTATTTGCTTAAGCAGCTTAGGAAACTAAAACAGTCGTTTGAGGACATTTGAAAAAGAGGGGAAGGACTTAAAATATCTGGAAAGACTGAAGCTATAAGCAAGAGGAATGAAAACTGGAGAGCAGCATCCTGGGGAACTTGGAAGGGATGCCGGGAGGGGCTCCAAGGGGAAGGGAGGCCTTGGGAAGTGTTTCAGTTTACTAAAGCTGCTGAAATGCAATATACCAAAAATGGTATATTTTAACAATGGGGATTTATTAGTTTACAAATTTACAGTTCTAAGGCCATACAAATGTCCCAATTAAGGCATCTGAAGAAAGATTGCTTGGCATCCAGAGCTTCTCTGTTACATGGGAAAGCATATGGCTGGCATCTGCTGGTCCTTTTCTCCCAGGTTTTGTTGCTTTCTGGTTCTGGCTTCAGTGGCTCTTTCAGCTTGTGTGGGTCCTTGCTTGCTTCTCCAGAGATACCTCCCTAAGCCCTCCCCAAACTTCTCTGCCTTTTATCCTCTCATAAAGGGCTTCTATAAAACGATTAAGACCCACCTTGAATGGGCTGGGTCACATCCCAATTGATACTACCTAATCAAAAGGTCCCACCCACAACAAGTGTGCCCCCACAGGAATGGATTAAAAGAACATGGCCTTTTTTTCTGGGGTGCATAACAGCTTCAAACCAGCACAGGAAGGAAGGAGAACTTTTGTTCCTCAGAAGAGAAGAAAGACGGCAGTACAGATAGAGGGTCAGAAGAACATTGATGTAAAGTGAAAGCAAATTGAAATAGTTCACTCCCAATGCTCTCAAAACTTTTAAGGCAAAGTCAAGTCTGAGAGTGAAGACATGCAGTGAGGTGGAGCATCCATTAACCATGGAGTTAGATGTCCTCAATTCTCACTTCCTCCCTTGCCCATCCCTGTATGAAGTCTGCTCACGCCTACATCAGGATAAACTTGCTTATCTATGCTTGGCCTGCAGCTCCGTGACATTAAGAGGGAAAATCACAGCAGCATGCCAGCACACCATTTAAAGGCTTTCAGCCCAGCTGGGACATCACTATTGCCTGTTGGTTCTCCAGGACCAGTCCATCAAAGCTACAGTGTTTAAATCACTGAGAGAGGTAAATGTGGAATTGAGTCATTTGGGGCTGGTCTTCAAATCATGGAGGTTTCAAACGTTCCCTTTGGGGTTGGTGGTAATGTGCCCATTCTAACTTTTTCATGTTGAAAAGGAGTATTGATAATCTGGGATAGGGGGATGGAACTAATTGTTGTTGTTGGAGAGGCTGGCCTTTCTGGGTTTCAGGACGTATCTGGCCAGGAATCCATCTGGAGGTTGTAGGTTTCTGGAAAGTAATCTTAGTATGTGAAACTTTTGCAGAGTCTCAGAAAAAGTCTTAGGTGCTCTTTCAGGTTAACAGGAATGGTATTGGTTGGGGTTTGGCAAATCATAGTAATTAGCAATATCTAGCTGAAGCTTGTATAAGAGTAGCCTTCAAAATAACCTTTTGCCTCTGTTTGAACTTTCTTAGCCACTGATTTGTTACATTTCTTTTCCTGCTTTTGGTCAGGAAGGCATTGTTGATCCCACAGTACCAGGGCCAAGCTCATCCCTGGAAGTCATGTCTCATGTTGCCAGGATGACTTTTGCCCCTGGATGTCATGTCCACATAGTGGGGATGGTAATGATTTTCCTTGAAGAGTTGGGCTTAGAGAGAGAGAGGCCGCATCTGAGCAACAAAAGAGGTTTTCTGGAAGTAGCTCTTAGGCATAACTATAGGTAGATTTAGCTTTTCTGCTACAGATATAAGTTTCATAAGAGCACACCTGAAGATCAAGAGCTTGGTCTATTGACTAGGGAGTCTCTAATATTTGAGGCAGTATCAGGGGTTTCCCTGATATGGGAAAAACATGGAAAAAATAGTTCCATATATTTTCTGTAGTCCCTCAAGGTACCTTGACAATGCTTTTTAATTATCTGCTCAATATACTCTGGGATATATCTGGATATCACATTAAGCTATACAGAATTACAAGTCCTCATTTCCGTGTGGGGCTCCATGTGTTTGGGTTGTTTAAATGGGCTTGTATGTACTCTTTTTTTCAAAAATGTAATTGTGTTGAGGTATATTCACACAGCATACAATCCATCCAAAGTATACAATTGAAGACTCATGGTATCATCACACAGTTCATCCCTACAATCAATTTTTTAATAATCACATAGTTGTGTATTCATCACCATGATTATTTTAGAACATTTGCATCACTCCAGAAAAAGAAATAAAGAAAAAACACATATATCCTAATCCCTCACCCCTCTCTCTCATTGACTACTAGTATTGCAAGCTACCCCAATTTTTTACCCTTTATCCTGTCTCCCCATTATTTAATTATTTTTGTCCTCATTTTTTTACTCATCTGTCCATACCTTGGATAAAGGGTGTGTCATCCACAAGGTTTTCACAATTACATGGTCACACTGTAAAAGCTGTATAGTTATACAATCATCTTAAAGAATCAAGGCTACTGGAACACAGTTCAACAGTTTTAGGTACTTCCCACTAGCCACTCCAATACACCATAAACTAAAAAGGGATATGTATATATTATATAAGAATAACCTCCAGGATAACCTCTCGACTCTGAAATCTCCCAGCCACTGAGACTTTGTTTTGTCTCATTGCTCTCTTCCCCCTTTTACTCAAGAAAGCTTTCTCAATCCCATGAGGCTGGGTCCCAGATCATCCCTGTGAATCATGTCCCACTTATCGGGGGAGGGCAGCGTATATGTGTTTTTATGAATGAAACATTGCAAGATGATACACCCAAATATTTATTCATTTAACAAATTTTTGTTAAATTTAACAAATATTTATTGAGCTAAGCACTGTGCTGGGTGCCAGGGACACAGATTCCCTGCCTTTGAGGATTTTACATTCTACTGGAACAGTAGGACAACAAGCTAAAGAATATGTAGTATGATAGGAATGACAAAGACAAATAGAGCAGGGTAAGGGGATAGAGTGTTGGAGAGAGGTTAGTGATTGGTTGTCTTGAGATGCCAGGATTCTAGATGATTTTTACTGTGTGTGCTGTTTTCTCTATTTTCCCAATTGTTTGCAGCAAGCATGCCTTCCTTCTGTAAGTAGAAACAAATAAATGCTACTTGGAGAAAGGAAATGGTCCTGCTTATTTTCTACCTAGTTTGCTTTGACGATGGTCTCCTTGGTTTTCTGTTTACTGATCTACTCTCTGTGGGGTGTGGTTTTCAGGCGGAGACCAGGAAGAAGGAAAAGGCAGGTGGATCTATCATGTTTTCTTTCTTGATCTCACCCATGAACTGCCAAGAGACTAATCTGGCAGCCCTCGGGAAGAAGAGATTTGGCCCAGCGCTAAGTGACGCCACGCGCAGCTGCAATTCCCCCCTGGATCCCCGATGAGAGGATTAGGCTCAGGGTGACAAAGAGCCCCTCTGCGATGGTTAGAAAATCCACTGCTCCCACCCCACCCCCACCCCCGCCCCCAGGCTACCACTGCCCAGCCCCAGAGCCCCAGGAGTATAAAGGTGAGCCGGTAGCTGCGGCCGGCCGCACCACCCCCGCTGCGGCGCCCTCATCCCTGCACGCAGCCGCATCATAAAGGGGCCCCAGCCTGACCTGAAGCTCAGGTAACGGCCCCGCTGCACCTGCGGGAAACCTGATTAGCACCTATCGAGTTCACAGAGAAGTCATTTAAGGGTCATCAACGGAATAAGACAGCAGCTTTGCAATCTAGCTGAGAGGATCAGCAGGCTTTTATTTATTTTTTAATTATGAAAAATAACAGATATACTAAAAAGCAATAAATTTCAAAGCACACCGCAACAATTAGTTATAGAACAGATTTCAGAGTTTGGTATGGTTTACAGTATTTCCTTCTAGCTGCTCTAAGACACTGGAGACAGAAAAAAATGTCAATATAATGATTCAAAAGTCATATTCATTTTGCTAACTCCTATCATCTCTATTATATAATGGCTCCTTTTCCTTTGATCTTTCTCCCAATTTTTAGGGGTATTTGGGCTATGGCCATTCTAACTTTTTCATGTTTGAAAGAGCTGTCAATAATATGGGATAGGGGGATGGAACTACGTGATGTTCTGGAGAGGCTGGGCCTGCTGGGTTTCAGGACTTATCTGGCATAGGAACCCATCTGGAGGGTTTAAGTTTCTGGAAACTAATCTTAGTGCATAGAACCTTTGTAGAATGTCAGCTAAAGCCCTAGGTGTTCTTTAGGGTTGACAGGAATGGTTTTGGTTGGGGGTTGGCAAACCATGATAAATAGCAAAATCTACCTGAAGCTTGCATAAGAGTAGCCTCCAGAGTACCACGACTGGCCTTTTCATAAACGGCCTGACAGTAACTGAGTCATTTGGCAAATTGTGACCCCACGCTGGTCAATTATAGCTACCTTTCAGCACCTGTGCCCAAACTGCTTGGCGTGCCGATTTAAAGACGCGTGCATCAGCTAAAAAGCGAATGAGCGCATCATGATTAGTGACATAATAAAATAGTAAGGTTTTATATTTCTCTATAGAATATATAATATCTTATAACCATCTCCTGTTGCTGTATCAAGTTACCTCAATCCCCGTGGCTTGAAAGAACATAAGGTTACTGTTGAACAGTTCTGAAGATCAGAAACCTGTAAGGGGTTATACAGGGTTAGGACTTCCGGAGCCCATTGCTCTGTTCACCACAGTCTACCTAAAAACTGAATACAAGATCAGAAATTGTGATTCTGTCCATGAAAAAGTGAAAGTAGGCAACTTTGAAAGAGAGCAACCTGCCTCATGAGTAGCTTTCACCCAGAGCTTCTGCATCGAACCCCCCTTTCTCTTCTGGGGGATTCTCCAGGGACCCCTGTGTTGAGTTACTCAATCCCCTGTTCATTCTCCAGATGGGGCGGTTTCTCCTTCCTCCGCTCCTCCTGTGGGTCTTCCAGGTGGGCGAGGAACAGTCCTTCCTTTTGTTATCTGCATGATTCAGAAGTTCCAAGTACAAAAGCCATCTTAGGGAATGTCAAGAAAACAGGAACGCAGCAAATGCATAGATTCAAGTGCACAGATGACATTTATGTTTGGGTCTATATCAAAAGGAAAAATAAGAAAACTGTGAAGATGAACGAGCCCATGTTTTGGAAAGCCTTTGAGCTCTTCAGAGAAGTGCTTTACAGATACAAGCATTTCTATCCCTGCTCCACTCCCCCAAATCCCCTTTCATTCCCAGTATCCATTACAACACCGGTGATTACTGGAATTGAGAGCTCTGCTTTGGAGGGTACAGGGTGGGCAGGGGTCTGAACAGCCTGTGTGGGAACCGAGGACCAAACATTGGGTCAGTGCCAGGGAGGCCTGACGAGTTACTCTCTCAGCCGTGGAGTCATGGAGCCTGAAGAAATGGAGATTTTCCTGCCTTTCAAAAGCCTATACACAAACGTGTGTACACTTGACAGAGTGATTTCACTTGCAGGAACCTAGCCTAAAGAAATGTTCAGAAACACAGCCCAGGATATTCACCAAAGAAGTTAGTCAGTGTTATTTGTAATCATGAAAAACTGGAGATAACCTAAATGCCCAACAATTGGGAAATGTTTAGGTAAATTATGGCCTGGAACAGCACACAGAATTATGCAGCCCTTACAGGTATGAAAGAATAATTTCAATTTTGTTGGGAAATGAAGATGGGCTGATGCAACAGAAAGGAGTGTGATCCTGATTTGAATATAAAGGATGTTCTCAATAATGTAAATACTGAAGAATAGAAGAAAGAGCAAGGGGCGCACCGAGTGTTCATATTAATTATTTCTGCTTGGTGGAATTATAGATAAGGTTGCTTTTATTTTTCTGTATTTTCCAAAATTTCAAAAATGACTGTGGAGGGTACTTATATTGTTTTTGTATTCTATTGTGTTCTACCCTACTCTATTCTATTCTGTTGTATCCGACCCCATCCTACTCTCTCCTATTATATTTTATCATACTACATTATATATCAAAATTTTAAAGGTTACTAAAGAACAACAACCAAGAGATCGCATTTCCATGTTCAGTCTGTATTCTATTGCTTGGTGTCTGGCTATTTTCCACAGATGATGGTAACATATCTAGGGTTTGTTTTTGATATCTGCCTTGCTTTAGGGATGGGTTATAGAGCTGAAGTCTTAAAAAGGAACATGGAGAAAACTACTTCTAAAGAATGTTGAAATTTAAACTACTATAGATGCTGTTTTTTGGAATTTAGTTTAAGGGCAGGGAGAAGAGGGATGAAGAGACCAAAACAGCCCATCTTACTGCCTTCCCTGCTAAAAACTTAGCTAATTCCCAGTAAGTAAAGCATTTTTTAGCAGATTTTACTGATATAGTCACACATGTCCATTCAATGTATACAATCAATGTCTCATAGTGTCATCACCTAGTTGTGCAATCATCACACTCAATTTGAGACTGTTCTCCTTGCTCCAAAAAGAAAATTATCAAATAAGCACAAAAAAAGAAAACCAAAAGCACCCTATATCCCTTATCTCCCCCTATTATTGATTTCTAGTATTGGTAAGATCCACCTGTTACCATTGAAAGAATTTGAAGGTATTACTGTTAACTATAATCCATAGCTTGCAATAGGTATCAGCACAGCAGTTTTTTTCAATTTTTTAAAAATTTATTTTATTTATTAAATGTACCAACATACAAACACAAACATTCTTATCATATGATCATTCCATTCTACATAAAAAATCAGAAATTCATAATATCATCACATAGTTGTATATTGATCATCACGATCATTTCTTAGAACATTTGCATCAATTCAGAAAAAGAAATAAAAAGAGAACAGAAAAAAATTTCATACATACCATACCCCTTACCCCTCCCTTTCATTGATCACTAGCATTTCAATCTACTAAATTTATTTTAACATTTGTTCCCCCCATTATTTATTTATTTTTAATCCATATGTTTTACCCATCTGTCCATAAGGTAGATAAAAGAAGCATCAGACACAAGGTTTTCACAATCACAAAGTCACATTGCGAAAGCTATATTATTATACAATCATCTTCAAGAAACATGGCTACTGGAACACAGCTCTACATTTTCAGGCAGTTCCCTCCAGCCTCTCTGTTAAGACTTAATTTAAAAGGATGATATCTATTTAATGCATAAGAATAACCTCAGGGTAACCTCTGACTCTGTTTGGAATCTCTCAGCCATTGACACTTTATTTTGTCTCATTTTTCTCTTCCCCCTTTTGGTCTAGAAGGTTTTCTCAATCCTTTGGTGCTGAGTCCCAGCTCATTCTAGAATTTCTGTCCCATGTTGCCAGGAAGGTCCACACCCCTGGGAGTCATGTCCCATGTAGACTGGGGGAGGGCGGTGAGTTTGCCACATCTGAGCAACTTGGGGATGACTCTTAGGCCTAATTTAAGTAGGCTTAGCTTATCCTTTGTGGGGTTAAGTTTCATATAAACAACCCCCAAGTTTGGAGGCTCTGCCTATTGCTTTAGCAAAGCACTTTTGATTGGATTTATGTTAATGCTTCATTCACCTGCACCTCTGCCCTCATTTACATATTAACGTATATATATATTTTTTTCATGTCATTTTTGAGTCTCTCTGTAAACAACTGTGTACAGAGAGTCTCTAACTCCAAATGGAGATGGTGATAACTATAGAGAGATTTGAGGCAAGAAGACCCTGTAAGCATGGAGGGTGGGAGTGGTGGTGGGAGCATGGGAGGGGAAAGGGGTGGGGGTAAGGGGTGGGTTCTGGGTATTTGAGGGGTGGAGGGATTAGAGTGGGGGTGGAAGGTGAGGTGGGGGATAGGTGAAGAAGAGTCCCTGTTTAAAGGTCTCCACTTATGAATAGGAAGGAAGGAGAAACCTAGAACTTAGTACACTGCCTTCCTCAGGGTCAGGGCAGAGCAGGACTCCCTTCCCCACCCACCTCTTCATCTGAGTAGGACTCTCACTGGGAGGGACCTGGCCTCCCAGCCTCCAGGCCACCCAGAGGATCTAATTCAGCTCCCATCACTGTGACCACAAGCCCACCCCACAGAGAGTAGGACCCGCCAGGTCAAGAATATTTTTAGGGGAGAAATGTTGAGAAGGGGGCTGACCCAGCCTCCTGCCTCTGATTCTGCTTCCCCAGGGACTCTGGCATCACTTAGAGTTAAGGATTGGGTTGCTTCTGCTCTTCATGCTGGCAGGGCTTTTTGCATCATTATAATCTGCCCTTTTCTCCCAGGTTCCTCAAAATTTATTCCCAAGCTGTTTTCCCGAAGTTTGGGACATCTCTCCACTGAGCAGGGAGTTCTGATCCCTAAACTGAATCCCAGTGAGCATCTGCACCTGCCCTTCAGCTCTGACTCTGTTTCAATCCCTCAGTCCATTTGCATTTCCAGCTGTAGGCCATAGTCTCCATGGTGGGCCCTTGGCGTATCTTTTGTCTTAGAAGTTTAATTGGTAACATAATGGAATAACCTTAAAAAGTAGCCAAGCAAATCCACTTTCCTGGACTTCCATCTGCCTACTGGGGCTCAGCCCACCCAGTCCTGCCAGTTGTCTGAGTTGGGGCTGAATTCTCCAAGGGCCAGGGAAACAGGGGCTACAGGTGAGCCAGGCTTTTCACGTACCATAGGTGTGGTAGTTTGGAGCTGTATGTGCCCCAGAGAAACAAGTTCTTGAACTTAATCATATTTCTGTGGGTGTGAACCCATTGTAAATAGGACATTCTGATGAGGTCACTTCAGTTAAAGTGACTCAATCAGGATGGGTATTAACCCTCCTACTGGAGTCCTTTATAAGCAGAATGAAATTTGGACATGCAGAGAAAGCCACAGAGGGAGAGCCAGAAGCTGAAATCAGTGGAACCTGGAAGAGAAGGGAGAGGCCAGAAGAAGCCACCATGTGCCTTACCATGTGACAAGTTAAGAACCAAGAATCACCAGCAGCCAGCCCCAGAATGCCAGTCTTCAGGTAGAAAGCATTACCTTGATGATGCCTTGATTTGTTCTTTCTTACCTGAAAACCCTGAGCCAATAAATTCCCATTGTTTAAGCTGAACCATGGTATTGTACTTGTTGAGCAGCCCTGGAAACAAAGACAGTGAGAAGTTGTACCCCACACCCCTGTCTAGGCTGCAGTTGTGATGGCAGAGGAGCTGAGCACCCTGATGAAGGCCACAGTCCTGATGCAGCAGCCTGGGTGGGTACGAGAGACCACAGGCACCCTCTGCAGGGTGGGGAAGACCACTAACAGGGGACTTCTGATTTTGATATGACCTTGAGCAGGTTTGCATATAACGAGAAGCAATGTCTTAGAATAAGTGGGATCATCAGTGATGAGTGCCACAAGGAGACTCCATTGCCAGTTACAAAACCATGAAGATTTACCCTGTATTTTCTTCTATCAGTTTTATGGTTTTAGGTTTTATATTTAGGTCATTGATCTACTTTGAGTTAATTTTTGTATATGGAGGGACGTAGTGGTCCAACTCCAATCTTTGGCAAGTCAATAGCCAGTTTTTCCTGCACCATTTGTTGAGGAGACTTCCTTCCCCATTGAGCAGACTTGATCAAAAATCAATTTGCCATAGGAAGATAATGGAATAGGATAGACTGTGTTCATGCCTGCTCTGAGGAACAGCTAGAGAAGGTATGGAAAGGTGACTGAGGTGGCAATTCCAGGGTGTAAGTGACCTTGAGGGTCTTCTACACCACATAGGGAGGCCCTGGTTGCAAAAGCTGAAGAACTGAGATGCAGAGAACCAGAGACCGTCCCGGCTGGGGCAAACAGCCTAATGAGCTTCTTTCCAAATGGAAGCCTGGATCCCTCAGGAGTGCATGGACAGGGAGATGGGGACTAGGAAGGACCAGTATAGCATCCCCAACTGTGCTGGTACCTGTGCTGCAATGCATCACTGCACTGGTGAGCCCTGCCCTGCATCCTGCTCAACATCCATCCCACAAATACAAAGCTTTAGACTACTGAGGGAAATCAACTTCCAAAGTAAACCTATCAAGAGATTTACAAGCCTCAAAGACAACAGAAGATTACTAAGCATATCATGATGCAGACAAATATCGCCCAGCCTAATGACCTGAGTAAAACAACAGAGGAGCATAGACTTTGGAACAACTCTGCTAAATAAAATAAATGGGATGGTTAATGAAATAAAGTAGATCAAGAAGACACTACAAGAGCATAAAGAAGAATTTGAAAGAATAAATAGAAAAATGGCAGGAATCATAGAGATTAAAGATACTGTAGACCAAATAAAAATATACTTGGGATACACAACAGCAGATTTGAAGAGGCAGAAGAAAGAATAAGCAAACTAGAGGAAAGGAGAACTGATTTTAAATACTCAAAAGAGCAAATGGCAAAAAAGATGGAAAAATTTGAATTGGATCTCAGGGAAATGATGGAAAAGACAAAGTGCACCAATATAAGAATCATTCATATCCCAGGAGAAGAGAAGAGAAGGACTAGGAAGATTAGATGAGGATATAACAGGGGAAACTTCCCAATAAAGGTCATAAATATGCAAATTAAAGAAGGTCAATGAACTCCAAATAGAATAAATCCAAATAGGCCTTCCCCAAGACACATAGTAATCAGTCTGTCAAGTGTTGAAGAGAAGCAGAAAATTCTGAATGTGGCAAGAGTAAAACAATCTGCTACATACAAGGGAAGCTACATAAGACTGAGTTCAGACTACTCAACTGGCACTATGGAGGTGAGAATGCAGTGGTATGATATATTTAAGATCCTGAAGGAGAAAGACAGCTGGCCAAGGATTCTGAACCCAGCCCACATTGTCCTTCAAAACTGAGAGAGAGATTAAAAATTTCACAGACAAACAAATCCTGAAAAAAATTGTCAACAGGAATCCAGCCCTACAAGGGAAAAAAAAAAAAAAGACAGGAGAGGGAGGTCTGAAGAAGGGCACAGAATTGAAGAGTACTAGTAAGGGTGACTTAAAGGATAAAAAGAGAAAGAGGGAAAAGAATATATAGATCTGACAAATAAAATCCAAACAATAAGATGGTGGATTCAAGAAACGCCTTTTCAGTAATAACTTTGAATGTTAACTTACGAATTAAAGGATACAGATTGGCAGAATGGATTTAAAAATATAATATAGCTAAATGCTGCTTACAAGAGACTCACCTTAGACATAAGGACTCAAATAGATTGAAAGTGAAAGGATGGAAGAAGATGTTTCACACAAATTGTAACCAAAAGAAAGCAGGAATAGCTATACTAATATCATACCAAATAGCCTTTAAATGTAAAGACATAAGAGACAAAGAAGGACACTATATATTAACAAAAGGTACAATTCACCAAGCAGAAATAATAATCATAAATGTTTATACTCCCAATCAAGGAACTCCAAAGTACATGAGACAGACATTGGGAAAACTGAAGGGAGTAATAGATGTTTCAACAATAATAGTAGGAGGCTTCAATACACCACTCTCCTCTATAGATAGAACAACCAGGCAGAGGCTCAACCAGGAAATAAAGAAGTTAACAACTTGATAAATGAATTAGACCTAAAAGGCATATATAGGTCATTACATGCCAAAACACTGGGATATGCATTCTTCCCTAGTGCTCATGGAACATTCTCCAGGATAGATCATATGCAGGTCTTTATAAATGTAAAAACATTGAAATAATTCAAAGCACTTTTTTGATCATAATGGAATGAAGCTGGAAATCAATAACCACCAAAGAATGAGAACTTTCACAAATAAATGGAGATTGAATAACATTCTCTTAGGCAACCAGTGGGTCAAAGAAGAAATTGCTAGAGAAATTAGTTGCTATCTGGAGATGAATGAAAATGAGAATACAATCTATCAGAACTTATGGGATGCAGCAAAGGCTGTGCTGATAGGAAAATTTATTGCCTTAAATGCCTATATTAAAAAACAAGAAAGAGCAAAAATTGAGGACTTAACTGCTCTCCTGGGGGAGAAAAGAAAGAACAGCAAACTAACCCCAAAGCAAATAGAAGAAGAGAAATAACAAGGATTAAAGAAAGAACAGCAAACTAACCCCAAAGCAAATAGAAGAAGAGAAATAACAAGGATTAAAGCAGAGTTAAATGAATGGGAGAACAAAAGAGCAACAGAAAGAATCAATAAAACAAAAGCTGTTTCTCTTTGAGAAAATCAATAAAATAGATGCACCACTAGCAAGGCTGACAAAGAAAAAAAGAGAGAGGATGCAAATAAACAAAATCAGAAATGAGAAGTAGTGCATTACCATAGACCCTGAAGAAATAAAAGAAATTATAAGATGATGCTATGAAAAATGCCAACAAAATAGACAACTTAGATGAAATGGGCAAATTCCTGGCAACATGCAAACAAGCTACACGGACAAAGGAAGAAATAGAAGATCTCAACAAACCAATCACAAGTAAAGAGATTCAATCAGTCATCAAAACTCTTCCCACAAAGACAAGCTCAGGGCTAGATAGCTTCACAGGGGAATTTTGTTAAATATTCCAAAAAGAACTAACACCAGTCCTGCTCAAACTTTTCCAAAAAACTGAAGAGAAACAAACACTATCTAACTCATTTTATGAAGCTAACATCATTTCAATACTGAAACCAGGTAAAGATGCCATAAGGAAAATTACAGGCCAATCTCCCTAATGAATATAGATGCAAAAATCCTCAACCAAATACCAGCAAATCAAATCCAACAACATATTAAAAGAATTATACACCATGACCAAGTGGGCTTTTTACCAGGAATGCAAGGATGGTTCAACACAACAAAATCAATTAATGTAATACAGCACATTAACAAATTGAAAGAGAAAAATCACATGATCATCTCAATTGATGCTGAAACAGCATTTGACAAAATTCAACATCCTTTTCTGATAAAAACACTTCAAAGACAGGAATCAAAGGCAACTTCTTCAATATGATAAAAGGCATATATGAAAAACGGATAACCAGCATCATACTCAATGGAGAGAGACTGAAAGCTTTCCCCCTAAGATCAGGAAAGAGACAAGATACCCTCTATCACCACTATTATTCAACATTGTACTAGAAGTTCTAGTTAAAGCAATCAAGCAGGAAAAAGAAATAAAAGGCATCCAAATTGGAAAGGAGGACGTAAAACTTTCATTATTTGCAGATGACACGATACTATACCTGGAAAATCCTGAGAAATCTACAACAAAGTTACATAAGCTAGTAAACAAATTCAGTAACATTATTATACACAAGCAATGACCTGAGGAGTCAGTTAAGGAAAAATATACATTTAAAATAGCAATTAAAGTAATCAAGCATCTAGGAATGAACTTAACTAGGGATGTAAAGGACTTGTACACAGAAAACTATATAACATTACTAAAAGAAATCAAAGAAGGTCTAAATAAGTGGGAAAACATTCCATGCTCATGGATAAGAGGGTTAAATATAGTTAAGATGTCAATTCTATCCAGATTGATGTACAGATTCAATGCAGTACCAATCAAAATTCCAATAAGCTAGTTTGAAGACTTGGAAAAGCTAGTTACCAAATTTATCTGGAAGGGAAAGAGACCTTGAATAGCAAAAAGTATCCTATAAAAGAAGAATGAAGTGGGACAATTAACACTTCCTGATTTGAAAACTTATTACAAAGCTACAGTGGTCAAAACATTATGGTACTGCAAAGATAGAAGTATTGACCAAAGGGATCAAATTGATAGTACAGAAATAGACCACCAAATCTATGGTCAACTGATCTTTGACAAGGCCCCAAAATCCACTGAACTGGGCCAAAATAAATAAGCATGGGAGAACTGGATATCAGTAGCCATAAGAATGAAAGAGGACCCTCACCTTACACCCTATACAAAAGTTAACTCAAATTGAATCAAACACCTAAACATAAGAAACAGTACTATAAAGTTCCTAAAAGAAAATGTAGGGAAACATCTTTAAGTCCCAGTAATAGGAGATCACTTCCTAAACTTTACACCCAAAGCACAAGCAACAAAAGAAAAAATAGATAAATGGGAACTCCTCAAAATCAAATGCTTCTGCACCTCAAAAGATTTCATCAGAAAGGTGAGGTGACAGCTAAATCAATGGGAGAAAATATTTGGAAATCACACATTAGACAAAGGTTTGATATCCCGTATACATAAAGAAACCATACAACTCAACAACAAAAGAACAAACAACCCAATAACAAAATGGGCTAAAGATATGAATAGGCATTTTTCTGAAGAGCAAATACCGATGGCTCAAAACCACATGAAAAGAGGTTCATTTTCATTGGCGATAAGGGAAATGCAGATCAAGACTACAATGAGATTCTACCTCACACCTATAAAAATGGCTGCTATTAAACAAACAAACATCCTACAAATGTTTGAGAAGATGTGGAGAAATTGGGGCACTTACGCACCGCTGGTGGAAATGTATAATGGTACAGCCACTATGGACAATAGTTTGGGGATTCCTTAGGAAACTAGATATCGAGTTGCCCTATGACCTGGCAATAGCACTACTTGGTATATATCCAGAAGAGTTGAAAGCAGTGACATGAGCAGAGATTTGCACACCAATGTTCATAGCAGCATTATTCACAATCGCCAAAAGATGGAAACAATCCAGGTGCCCATCAACAGACAAAATTGGATTAACAAAATACAGTATATACACACGATGGAATATTATGTAACTATAAGATGAGGTGACATCCTGAAACACATGACAAGATGGATGAGCCTTGAGGACATAACACTGAGTGAAATAAGCCAGACACAAAAGGATAGATACTGTATGAGTCCACTTTTATGACCAGCATAAAGGTATAATCAGAGGCTTATAATACAGAAGATAGGAGACTTGGAGATACATAGAAGTTAGAGTTGGGTGAACGGTTAGCTAATGAGGTTGATCTCAAAGTAAGGGAATAGAGAGTAGTGAAGGCAGTTGTCTAGTGGGTCTGTAAGTAATATTATCATGTTGAAGGTGAATATGATTCAAAGGAGCTGTATGGATCTATGTGCCCCACTGATTAAACACTACAAATATAAATAAGTACTTGCATAAACTACTTCCTAGATACAATTCTTGTACAAAGGGTGCTTAAGTTCAGGGTATAGGGAGAAAACTGCTATTGCATGCTATGGGCTATGTTTAAAAGGAAAACATCAGCTCTACCACAGCAACAGCAGCAGTAAATAATGGGGGGAGGGACAAGAATTAAGGGTAGGTTTAGATTTCTTATTTGGTGAGGGTGTGGTTATTGGTTTTCTTTCTCTTGAGAAAAATGAAATTATCTCACATTGAGAATGTTGCTGGACAGTGGACTTTGGACATTATACATGATGCCTGATGATGGCAGGTGGCTAATAGATGCACGGACTGAGAAGTAGATTGGCAAATGATGGTGTATACATATGATCGAAAATTGTGCTGCTACTAAAAGGAACAAAGCTGTGAGGCAAACAACATTGTGAATGAACCTGTAGGACATTTGGTGAGGGTAAGTAAGCCAGAAAAAAAGAGCAATTATTGTATGGTCTCCTTTAGAAACTGCTTATAAAAAAACAAGGGCCTAGATTGTTGGCTCAGTGGTCACGTTTAATCTGGAGTGGTAATTTTTATTTTTGGATTTGAGAGGCTGTTTAATATATGTATAACCTGGTATTTAGGGATAAGAATGAAGCCAGTCAGGTCAGGATTAAGGTAATTCAGAACACAGAGATAAGGAAGACATTGTCTATATTTTAGAACCTCACCTACTCTTTGAGACCAAAAGAAGAAAAGTTTATTTTGTTCAGAACTTAAATTTTCTGTAGCACATAATCTAATGCAATCTGTCTGGATAGATCATTTAAACAATCCAAACACAGGGAGTCCAGAATAAGAATGAGGACCTTTAATCCTGTATAGCTTAATGTAATGCCTGGATGTATCCTACGTATATTAGGCAGATAATCAAAAGGTATTGGCAAAGTCCCTTGAGAGATGAGAGAAAAAAAACATGGAACTATTAAATTTTACCACCAGGGAAATCCTTGATACTGTGTCACACATTAGGGACACACAAATCAATAGGCCAGGCCCTTGATCCTGAGGCTTACTCTTGTGAAGCTTATATAGGTAGTGGAGAAGCTTAGCCTACCTATAGGTATGCCTAAGAATCACTTCTGCAGGACCCCTTTTGTTGCTCAGATGTGGCCTCTTTCTCTGTAAGCCCAACTCTGCAAATGAAACCGTTGCTCTCCCCACTACATGGGACATGACATCCAGGGGTGAATGGCTCCCTGGTGGTGTGGGAGATGTCCCCAGGGGTGAGTCTGGCCCTGGCATTGTGAGATCAACAATACCATCATGACAAAAAGAGGGAAAAGAAGTGTGACAAATAAGGTACAATGGCTGAGAGAGTTCAAATAGAGTCAAGAGGCAACTCTGGAGGTTACTCTTGAGCATGCTTCGGTTAGATATTGCTACCTATCATAACTTGCCAAACCAAAGCAAAACCATTCCAGCCAATCTTAAAGATACCTAGGGCATTATATAAGATTCTGCAAAGGTTCCATGCACTAGGGTAACTTTCCAGAAACCTACAACCTCCAGATGGGTCCCTGGACCAGAAAAATCCTCAAAAGCAGATGGGCCAGCCTCTCCAGAACATCAACTAGTTCCATCCCCTTATCCCATATTACTGACAGTCCCTTTCAACATGAAACAGTCAGGATGGCCATAGCTCAAATATCTCTAAAGAGTGAGAGAAAGATCAAAAGTGATGGTGGAGTCTTGCAGAGAAGTTCAGCTTTAACAAATGAGTATGAATGCTGAATCAGTATATTGGTACTTCTTTTAGTCTCCAGCACCTCAGAGCAGCTAAAAATAAAAACCTAAAATTGTGGTATTGAAACCCATTCCAAACTCTGAAATCTGTTCTGCAACTAATTGTTGCAATGTACTTTCAAATGTATTGATTTTTTTGTATATATGTTATTTTTCATAAAAAAAGAAAAAATAAGAGAAGGAGGAGTAAAATAGAAAAGATAGGATTTAACAAATGAATATGACTGCTGAATCAATATATTGGTATTTCTTTTGGTCTCCAGTGTTTTGGAGCAGCTAGAAGAATAAAATGAAAAATCATGGAACTATAGCCCATACCAAACTTCAAAATCTGTTGTATAACTACTTGTTAAAATGTACTTGGAAATTTATTGCTTTTTGTGTATATGTTATTTTTCACAATAAAAAAAAGTTAAAGACAATGGCGAGCTTCCGGGTCAAGATGGCGGCTTAACAACATGCGTGTTTTAGTTCGTCCTCCAGAACAACTACTAAATAACCAGAAACAGTACAGAACAGCTCCTGGGGCCACGTCAGTGACCAGAAACACAGCGTACCCCAGTCTGGACCAGCTGGACTGGCTGCGAGCACCCCCCAGAACCATGAGTTTCCAAAGCTGCAGTGGCCAGCGCCCCTCCTCCACAGGCCACTTCCCAGAGGGGAAAGGAAAGGACTTTACCAGCAGCAGGGACTGGGCACAATCAAACACCAATTGTGGAACTAATTAACAAATTCTGACTACTAAAAATAGGCCCCCAGCTTAGGTGAACCTGATCTAAGCAGAGGTTGCTCATTTTTGCCCCGGTGCCAAGGGGGCAGGACTGACAGAAAAAGGGGGGAAAAAAAAGAGAAGGAAACAGAGGTTTTTGTGGCTGTGTATCTACAAAGGCTTGACTGCCTCTGGATACAGCGGCAGGACTTTTCAGGCTGCAACTGCCCCAGGCATAGGCAGAAGTGAGCTCTTTTGGGGGCTTGTCTGGAGCCTGTGCCTTCCCCAGGGGAGGGGTGAAGCCTAACTCAGGTAGAATCCCTCCCTCAAGGAATTCAGACCCCAGGGCTTGGTAATTTGAAGCCATTAAAACCAGCCTACAACCACTCCTCTGTCTCCACCATGCCCCCAGCAGGGAGAGTCTGCCAAAGTTAAAGGTACCACATCATCTTATGCTGGTGGGACCTGCAGTCAGACAAGTGCCACACACAGGGCAGGATAAGAAAAACAGAGTCCAGAGACATCACAGGAAAGTCTTTCAACCTGCTGAGTCTCACCCTCAGGGAAGACCGATGCAGGTGACTCTTTCCTACTGATAGGAGGCCAGTTTGGTCTGGGAAAATCTGGCTGGGGTCTATAATATCTAAGTAGACCCTCCTAAGTTGTGTGGGGGAAAGGCACCACACAAGCAGGGCAAGAAACAAGAAAGCAAGAGCTGAAAAATTTGCCTCTGTTAAACAAAACTTAAGCTAAAGGTCCAGATAAAGCTGAATGGAATGTCAAAGAACAGAGAGACAACAAATTCATCCAGCAAGAAAGCGCTAGGTAAAAGAAGTGAAAGCAATCTCCAGAATAAATTGATTAAGGTAATTAAATGCCTAGACAACAGCAAAAAATAACAAATCACACTAGGAAAATTGAAGATATGGCCCAGTCAAAGGAACAAACCAACAATTCAAATGACATACAGGAGCTGAAACAATTAATTCAGAATGTACGAACAGACATGGAAAACCTCATCAAAAACCAAATCAATGAATTGAGGGAGG
>PVIY010035389.1:0-26350 GCA_004026745.1 Myrmecophaga tridactyla
TCATTCTAGGATTTCTGTCCCACGTTGCCAGGAAGGTCCACACCCCTGGGAGGCATGTCTCAAGTAGACAGGGGGAGGGTGGTGAGTTTGCTTGTTGTGTTGGCTGGAGAGAGAGGCCACATCTGAGCAACAAAAGAGGTTCTCTTGGGGGTGACTCTTAGGCCTAAATTTTAAGTAGACTTGACCTATCCTTTGTGGGGTTAAGTTTCATATGAACAAACCCCAAGACTGGGGGCTCAGCCTATAGCTTTGGTTGTCCACATTGCTTGTGAGAATATCAAGAATTCAACTTGGGGAGGTTGAATTTTCCTCCATTCTCACCATTCTCCAAAGGGGACTTTGCCAGCAAGAGTTTTTATAACTTCTTTCCAGGCACTGAGTTAAACTATGACTTGAGAGTGGTCCATCAAATTATTAAGACTTACCGGATTCCAGGATTGTGGGACGATGGCAGAGTAGAGAGCTCCAGGGCTCAGTGCTTTTACTAGAATGACTATTAAATAGGTGGGACTTCTCTGAAACAACTATTTTGAAATTCCAGAGAGAGACACAAAGACTGATAAGTTAAGGTAAAGAACAGCAAATTACTCTCTCCACCTGGCAGCTGTCAGAACCCCACTTTCACAGTCACCATGGGGTCCTTGCTGGTGACAGAAAGGGACGTAAAAATCCTCTTCCCCCAAACCAGGGGTGGACATGGCTGATCACCGATCACAGCTTTTGATTAGCAACTTCAGATGGTGGAGGGTCTGGCTCTGAAGACAGCCATTATTTCAACCTGCCCCAGAGAGGGTGGTGGTGGTGGAAATTTCAGGACCCTGTGCTGCCCCAAGGCTGAAGGGGACAGCTAATTTAAGGGCTGCATTTGCAGGGCAGGCCACGAAAGCTCTGCTTTGGGGAGCTGTCAAGAAGCTCTTGGCACCCTTCTTGAATCTCTCCTCAGGGCACTTTGGAGCCAGTCTGCATCCCTGTGCGTCCCTGGCCCTGTTTTGGCCGGGAAAGACTGATTTGGGGAAGTCCTTTCCGGAGTGCCCCTTGTCCCTGAATTTGCCCTCCAGGCATAAACGGCTTGGGACAATGAAAGGAGTGTAAGAAAGTATAGAGATTGACAGTCTAGGACAAAGGCTTGCCAGCTTCAAACACCCAAGAAAGATGTTTCCTGTGAAACAGAGGGAACAACAAAACTTCTGTAAATAGGGAACTCCAAAACAACTAGCAAGCAAAAGCCCAGAAAGACAGAAAACTGTGCCAATACCTGTTGTGCAATTTTTGAAAATGATTGTTTCTCACATTTCCTTAGATGTTCTTGTTGTTTAGAGTGGAAGAGTTATTCTGGACCCTGTTATTCTCTCATGTCTTGAGCTTTTTCTTTCCCATTAATTTTTTTATTGTGATAACATACATACAGCTTAAAATTTCCCATTTTGAAGTAGTGAATGCAATACTCAGAAGGAAATCTATAGCTATAAATGCCTATATTAAAAAAGAAGAAATATATTAAAGTAATAACCTAACTTCACATCTTGAAGAACTAGGAAAACAAGAGCAACATAAACCAAAGTTGGCAGAAGAAAAGAAATAATTAAGATTAGAGTGGAGTTAAATGAAACTGGGAATAGATAGACAAGAGAATAAATAAAACAAAAAGTTGGTTCTTTGAAAAAAATTAATATTATTGACTAGCCTTTAGCTAAACTAACAAAGTAAAAAAGAGAAAACATGCAAATAAGTAAAATAATAAAGGTCAATGAGGATATTACTACTGACCTTACAGAAATAAAAAGATTTATAAAAGAATATTATAAACAACTATGCACCAAAAACTAGTTAATCTAGAAGAAATGGAAAAATTCCTAGAAATACATCAATTATCCATATTGATAATTGACTCAATTCAATTTAATAATTCTTCTTGACTCAAGAAGAACTAGAAATGCTAACAAACCTATAACAAGTACAGAGATTGCATCAATAATCAAAAACCTTCCAGCAAAGAAAAGTGTAGAACCAGATGGCTTCACTGGTGAATTCTATGAAATATTTAAAGAAGAATTGATATAACTCCTCAAAATCTTGCAAATAATTGAAGAAGAGGTAATACTTCTTAATTTATTTTATGAGGTCAGCATAACTCTGATACCTAAGCCTAGTAAAGACATCATAAGAAAAGACAATTACAGACCAATTTTCCTTAAGAATATATGTATTAGTCAGGTTTCTCTAGAGTAACAGAACCAACAGGAGCTATCTGTAAGTATGAGATTTTATAAAGGTGTCTCATGCAACCATGGGAATGGAAGAGTCCAAAGTCTGCAGGACAGGCTGTGAGGCTGGTGGCTTTTATGAAGGGTCTGGACGAACTCCACAGGAGAGGCTAGCCGGCTGAAGAAGCAGTGAAAAGATCTTTCTTCTTCCTTAAAAGGTCTTCAGCTGATTGGAGTATCTTCATGGTGAGAGAGATGTCTTAGTTGATTGCAGATATAATCAGCCACAGATGCAATCAACTAACTGATGATTTAATACACTAGCCTTTCAGTTTATCAAGCAGCCATGAAATATCCTGGCAGCAATGGTCAGGCCAGTGCTTGCCTGACCAGACAATTGGGCATCATTACTTGGCCAAGTTGACACCAGAACCTAACCACCACAATATAGATGCAAAAATCCTTAACAAAATACTAGCAAATGGAATCCAACAACAAATGAAAAAGATTAGACAACATAAACAAGTGGGACTCATCCCAGGAATGCAAGGGTGGTTCAATATATGAAAATTAATCTTTGTAATATACTACATAAATAGAATGAAGGAAAAAAAAAACATATGATTAGCTTAGTAGATGCAGGAAAAGCATTTGACAAAAGCCAGCACCCTTTCTAAATACACTAAGCAGCAAAGTAGGGATAGAAGTAACTTTCTCAATATGATAAAGGCCATTTATGAATTACTCACAACTAACATTAAACTCAGTGCTGAAAGACATACATTTTTCCCCTTAAAATCAGCAACAAGACAAGGATGCCTCATTTTACCACTGTATTAATATTGTACTACAAGTTCCTTCCAGAGCAATTAGGCAAGAAAAAGAAATAACAGTTATCCATATTGGAAAGCAAGAAATAAAATATCTATTTGTGGAGGGCATGATCGTATGTATAGAAAACCAAAAGGAATCCACAAGAAAACTATTAGTGCTAATAAATAAATTAAACTGGCAGGTTACAAGAAACAAAAGACAACAGAGTTCCTATACACAATCAATGTTCACTATGGAGAGGAAATTAAGTAAATTCTATTTACAATAGCATTTAAAAGAATAAAATATCAGGTGGGCCACGGTGGCTCAGCAGGTAAGAACGCTTGCCTGCTGTGCCCGAGGACCCGGGTTCGATTCCTGGTGCCTGCCCATGTTAAAAAAAAAAATCTAGTATAAATTTAAGGATGCAAAAGACTGTATATTGAAAACTATAAAACACTGCTGAAAGGAATTAAAGAAGGCCTAAATAAATGGCAAGATATCCTATGTTTATGGATTGGAAGAGTTAACACTGTCAATATTACCCAAAGCAATATACAAATTTAGTGCAATCCTTACTAAAATTCTAGCAGCCTTTCTTGTAAATACAGAAAAACCAATCCTCAAATTTATATGTAACAACAAGGGGCCCCAAATAGCCAAAACAATCTTGAAAAAGGACAGGATTGGAGGATGTACACTTCCTAATTTCAAATTCTATTATGAAGCAACCATAACTGAAACAGTGGTGGTCGACCTAAAATAGACAATTGGATCAGTGGAACAGAATTGAAGTCTAGAAATAGCCCCACACATCTATGGCCAATTGATTTTTTAAATGCAATTTTATTGAGATATATCCTTATATATCATATGTATTAGTTAGGGTTCTCTAGAGAAACAGAATCAACAGAGAATGCTTGCAAATATAAAATTCATAAAAGTGTCTCACGTGGCCATGGGAATGCAGAGTCCAAAATCTGCAGGGCAGGCTGTGAAGCCGACGACTCCACAGGAGAGGCTCACCAGCCAAAACAGGAAGAGTGCCTGTCTCTTCTGAATCCTTAAAAGGCTTCCTGTGATTAGATTAAGCATCACTCATTGCAGAAGACACCCCCCTTTGGCTGATTACAAATGGAATCAGCTGTGGATGCAGCTGATGTGATCATGATCTAATTCTATGAAATGTCCTCATTGCAACAGACAGGCCAGCACTTGCCCAACCAGACAAACAGGTACCACCACTTGGCCAAGTTGATGCATGAACCTGACCATGACATCATATAATCATCCAAACTGTATAATCAGTGATTCAGAGCATCATCATAAAGCTGTGCATTTGTGTGTTAGTTAGGTTCAGGTAAACAGAGCCAGCAGGAGATATCTGTAAATGTGAGATTTATAAAAGTGTCTCATGCAAATGTGGTGATGGAAGAGTCCAAAATCTGTAGGGCAGGACACAAGCTAGCAGCTTCTATAAAGGTCTTCAATGAACTCCCCAGGAGAGGCTGACTGGCTGAAGTGGAGAGAGAGATTCTCTCTTCTGAATTCTCCTTAAAAGCCTTCGGGTGATTAGATTAAGTGTCACTCAAATCAGAAGACACTCCCCTTAGCTGACTGCAGATGTAATCCGCCATGGATGCAACCGATGTGATCATGATTTAAGTCCACAAAATGTCATCACAGCAACAGAGAGGCCAGGGCTTGTTTGACCAGATAACTGGGCATCATCATCTGGCCAAGTTGACACATGAACCTGACCATCACAATTTGTCATCACAACCAATTCTGAACATTTTTAAGACTCCAAAAAAAGTAAGAATAAAAGTAAAAATAAAAGTGAAAAAGAACACCCAAAACATCCACACCCTCTTCTCCCCATTATTTATTTATTTATTTATTCTTATTCATCTGTCCATAAACTGGATAAAGGAGTGTCAGTTCAAGGTTTTTGCAATCACGCAGTCACACTTTAAAAGCTCTATAGTTATTCAATCATCTTTAAGAATCAAGGCTTTTGAATTATAGTTCAACAGTTTCAGGTATTTCCCTCCAGTTACTCCAATACACCAAATGCTGAAAAGGGCGATCTATATATTGCATAAGAATAACCTCCAGAATGATCTGTCAACTCTATTTGAAACTTCTCAGCCACTGGACCTTTATTTTGTTTCAGTTCTCTTCCCTCGTTCGATCAAGAAGGCTTTTTCAATCCTGTGATGCTAGGACCAGGCTTATCCCCAGGAGTCAGGTCCCGCATTGCCAGGAAGATTTACACCCCTGGGAGTCATGTTCCATGTAGAGGGGAGAGCAGTGAGTTCACAAGCTGAGTTTGCTTAGAGAGAGAGGCCACATCTGAACAACAAAAGAGGGTTCTGGGGGAGTCTCTTAGACATAATCATAAGTAGGCCTAGCTTCTTCTTTGCAGGAATAAGATTCATAAAGGCAAGTCCCAAGATTGAGGGCATGATCCATCAAATTGGCATTCCCTACTGACTGCGAGAATATCAAGTCTTCTCCAGGTGGGAAAGTTTAACATTTCCACACTTTTCCCCAGTCTCTCAAGGAGACTGCAAATACTTTTTTTTTTTTTTTAACTTTTTTATTGTCATGGGCTACCAAACGATCCTCTCATATTTTTCCTTCTAGCTGCTCCAGAATGTAGGAGGCTAGAGGACGTAAATATTTTTTTTTGTCATCACAACCTACTTTTTTTCCTTCTTTTTTTGTGAAAAATAATATCTATATAAAAAAGCTATAAATTTCAAAGCACAGCACAAGAATTTGTTGTAGAACATAGTTCAGAGTTTGACATAGATTATAATTCCACCATTTTAGGCTTTCACTTCTAGCTGCTGTAAAATACTGTATACTAAAAGAGATATCAATTCAATGATTCAGCATTCATATTCATTTGTTAAATCCTATCTTCTCTGTATAGTTCCACCATCACCTTTGATCTTTCCATCCCTTTTTTAAGGGGTGTTTGGGCTATGACAATTCTAAATTTCTCATATTGGAAGGATCTGTTAGTAATGTGGGGTATATTCTGGAATGCAATATACCAGAAACAGAATGGCTGTTAAAAAAGGAAGTTTAATAAGTTGTTAGTTTACAGTTCTAAGGCCAAGAAAATTTCCCAATTACAACAAGTCTATAGAAATGTCCAATCAAAGGCATCCAGAGAAAGATACCTTGGTTCAAGAAGGCCGATGAAGTTCAGGGTTTCTAGGTGCTCTAAAATACTGGAGACTAAAAGAGATATCAATTCAATGATTCAGCATTCATATTCATTTGTTAAATCCTCTCTTCTCTGTATAGCTCCACCATCACCTTTGATCTTTCCATCCCTCTTTTTAGGGGTGTTTGGGCTATGGCAATTCTAAATTTCTTATATTGGAAGGGTCTATCACTAATATGGGCTAGGGAGATGGAACTATCTGATGTTCCGGAGAGGCTGGGCTAGGTTTCAGGACTTGTCTGCAACCAGGGACCCATCTGGAGGTTGTAGGTTTCTGGAAAGTTACTCTAGTGCATGGAACCCTTGTGGAATCTCGCATATTGCCCTAGGTGTTCTTTAGGATTGGCAGAAATGGTCCTGGTTGAGGGTTGGCAGGTTATGATTGGCAGCAAGGTCTACCTGAAGCTTGCATAAGAGCAACCTCCAGAGAAGCCTCTGATTGTTTGAACTCTCTCTGCCACTGAAACTTTATTAATTACACTTCTTTTCCCTCTTTTGGTCAGGATGGAATTGTTGATCCCACAGTGCTGGGTCTGGATTCATTCCTGAGAGTCATTTCCCATGTCACCAGGGAGACTTTCACCCCTGGATGTCATGTCCCATGTAGAAGGGAGGGCAATGATTTCACTTGTAGAGTTGGGCTTAGAGAAACTGAGGCCACATCTGAGCAACAGCAGAGGTCCTCCAGAAGTAATAGGCATACTTACAGGTAGTCTTAAGCTTCTCCGCTACCTATATAAGCTTCCCAAGAGTAAGCCTCATAATCGAGGGCATGGCCTGTTGATTTGGGTATCCCTAAAGCTTGACGCAGTATCAGGGGATTCCCTGATAGTAAGGTTTAATAGTTCCATATTTTTTTCCCATCCCTCAGGGGACTTATTTTTTTTGACCAGACATTTTGGCTGTACTTGCATCATGATGAAGTTCTTCTGTTTTTAATTCTCTTTATTTGTGGAACTGGAAAATGGATTCATTTCTGTTTTCTTCCTCACAGAGTCTTTCCAATTGGTCTTTCCAGTCATTGCAATTGCTGGTCTTATCTCCGTGTCAGACTGTGGCTTTTTATGAAGGCACTTGATGTCCCAAAGTGAAAGTAACTCATCCCTGGGCTCCTCATCACTGCCTACTTTGATATATTTCCACTTTTCAGCTTTCCCAGGGGCAGCACTGAGTGCTTTCCTCATTTGGGCCATGTGGATTTTCTGGAAGTCTTCCTGAGTTAAAGCCTGACTAGTGCTGATGGCTGCAGTGTTGGCTTTCTGCTTTTCCATGGATGCGGTGCTCAGCTTCTTGGAAATTTCTTGCTATTGTTCATTGCAAGAGTGGTGCACATCCACCCATTCAGCGTTGGCATCCTCCTCCTTACTGAGACAGGCACTTTCCCACCCATCTTCATCATTTTCAGCATTCTCTTTCTCTTTTCCAACTTCCAGAACTTCTGCTCCTGGAATGTAATTTTTTTTTTGTATGCTGTATGGTGGGGGTCAAATTTCATTCTTTTTCCATGTGAGTATCCCATTATTGCAGCATCATTTGTGGAATTTTTGTTTGTTTGTTTTCCTTTCTTTCTTCGCTCATTTTATTTTTTTGGGAAATGCATGGGTTGGGAATTGAACCCGGGTCTCCTGCATGGCAGGTGTGAATTCTACCACTGAATTACCCTTGTAGCCCCCTGGACTATAAACTTTAGCATCTAATTTTCCATATTCTTGAACTCTTGCTCCAATCAAAGCTTCTGTAGACTTGCTCCAGAATTTCTTCTGCAACATCTGAGGGTTTAGTATTTGGAAGAGCTGAATCAAAGTTCTAGCAGACATCATCACTTCCTTATCTATGTGTGTTTCATATGGGGCCAGGTCTTGGAGAAGGTCTTCATTCATGGCTAGATGACATTGAGCTGTTATCTCTTGTGGAGCATTGATTCCTATTGTCATAACTTCACCAGAGTTCTTGTCTGTAGCAAAATTGTTGGTCACAGTCATAAGCAGTGACTGAATGATCTCTGGGGGTACCAGGTGATGAGATGCTTCTACAGCAAATGGAAGGATCTTCGTTACCTCTCTTTGCTGTGGCTGCAGAAACCTCTGCACAAAGGCATAGAAGTCAAAGAGAAAAAGCTCATGAATTCTCACCAATTTCAAGATAAAGTTTATGAGCATCATCTTCACTTCAAATCTTTCCTTAGAGCTCTCTAATTGCTTTAGTAATTTTTCTGCAAAATCTTGGGGGACCATGAATCAAGTGAATAGCTGAAAAGTGAAACACTTCTGGCTTTTTCTTCTTCTTCTTTTTTTTTTTTTGAGCACTTTTATCACCTTTCCCAACCTTTTCTTGTGTTTGGAGCTTTTCTTTCCTGTGGCATACTGCACTAGCAGGTCTCTTGCTATTGGTCCATCATCTTCAGATTCTGAGCCACTGTCCTTTTTCTCCTCTTCATCTTTCCGTAGGAAGAATGTCAAAGCAGCAATTACCATTTGGTGACTTTGGAGAAACATGCAGTTGTGATAACATTGACAGTTTTGGCATCATTCCAGTTGTTTCTTTTGTAGAGTTCAATCATCACATCTAAAGATATTTTGGCCGCAGTTGCATTGCTGTCTCTTAACATGGTGTACATGAAATTCTGCAATACTACATTCACTTTACTATTCTTGTGTTTTGCATTTATATTCTTGATATGCATCACAATAGAAGTGTACAGAGTCTTTCACAGAAGTTTATCATGGCAACGCTGAAGTTCAAAGAAGAGCTTTAGCAAAACTTGATGGATTGATGAGATTCTTATTTCTCAGCAAGATCAAAGCTTTGCAAAATGTCATTCAAAGACCTGGATCCAAGACACAGTGAGTGTAAGAGAGCAGATCTTTCAGAACTTGAGGAAAGTCATGTAGATGTTCTGGGTAGTAATGACCAGTCTGTGCCATATATTCTGAATTAATTGTTTCAGCTCTTGTATCTCATTTGAACTGTTGGTTTGTTCCTTTGACTGGGTCATATCTTCAATTTTCCTGCTGTGATGTTATTTTTTGCTGGCGTCTAGACATTTAATTACCTTAATTAGTTTATTCTGGAGATTGCTTTCACTTCTCTTACCTAGGGTTTTCTTGCTAGATGAATTTGTTGTCTATCTGTTCTTTGACATTCAGTTCAGCTTTTTCTGGACCTCTGGCTTAGGTTTTGTTTAACAGAGGAGAATTTTTCGGTTCTTGTTTTCTGGTTTCTTGCCCTGCTTGTATGGTGTCTTCCCCCTGCCCTTAGGAGGGTCTACATAGGTATTATAGACCCCATCCGGGTTTTCCTGGACTAAAGTGGCCTCCTATCAGGGGGAAGGAGTCACCTGTGTCAGTTTTCACTGAGGGTGGGACCTAGCAGGTTAAAAGACTTTCCTGTGAAGTCTCTGGGCTCTGTTTTTCTTATCCTGCCCAGCATGTGGTGCTTGTCTGCCTGTGGGTCCCACCAGCATAAGGTGATGTGGTACCTTTAACTTTGGTGGACTCTCCCTGCTGGGGGCGTGGTGGAGACAGAGGAGAGGTTGTAGGCTGGTTTTAATGGCTTCAAATTACCAAGCCCTGGGGTCTGAATTCCTTGAGGGAGGGATTCCACCTGAGTTGGGCTTCACCCCTCCCCTGGGGAAGGCAGAGGCTTGAGACAAGCCCTGAAAGGAGCTTGTTTCTGCCTATACCTGGGGCAGTTGCGGCCTGAGAAGTGCTCCCGCTAAATTCAAAGGCAGTCAAGCCTTTGTAGAAACACAGCCACTAAAACCTGTTTGTTTTCTTTTTTCTTTCTCCTTTAGCCCAGTGAGCGACCTCCGCTTTGACCAGGTTCACCTGAGGTGGGGGCCTATTTTTAGTGGTCAGAATTTGTTAATTAATTCCACAATTGGTGTTTGATTGGGCTCAGCCCCTGCTGCCGGTAAAGTCTCTTTCCTTTCCCCTCTGGGAAGCAGCCTGTGGGGGAGGGGCACCGGCCGCCGTGGCTTGGGGAACTCACGGTTCTGGAGGGGCTCTCAGCTGGTCCAGCTGGTCCAGACTGGGGTACGCTGTGTGTCCGGTCACTGACGTGGCCCCAGGAGCTGTTCTGTACTGTTTCTGGTTATTTAGTAGTTGTTCTGGAGGACGAACTAAAACGCACACATTGCTAAGCCGCCATCTTGGCCACTCCCCCTTTTCCAGTCTGTGCCATAAATATCACTAGCTCCACCAGTTTTTTCTCCGGTTTCTTTGGTTGTAATTTGAAGATCTCCACATTGGATTTATAGTGATTATATTGCTGTAGAAACTCCTCGAAGTAGGTTGGTGGGTCCCGCTTGATCAGATTCTGCAACCACAGCAGTGGTTGGGCAGCTTCTCATTGTTCTGCTGGACATGTTGACTGCAGACTGGCTCAGCAATGAGCGGTTCTCACAGAACCCAGACCACTTCACCAAGTGATTTTTGATAGGGATTCTACGTACATGCGGCGGGGAAAGAATTGCCTCTTCAACAAATCTTTTGGGAAAACTGGATATCCATATGTGGAAGAATGAAGTTGAACCCCTGCCTCACACCATATACACAATCCAACTCAAAATGGATCAAGGATCTAAGTATAAGAGCTTGAATACTAAAATGCTTAGCAGACAGCATGAGGGAACTCTTCATGACATGAAAGATGGCAATGGATTCTTGGATATGATACCAAAAGCATAAGTGACTAAAGAAATGATAGATACATTTGATATTATCAAAAATTGAAAGCTTTGTGCATTGAAGGAAATTATCAAGAAAGTGAAAAGACATCCTACAGAATGGGAGAAAGTAGTTTCAAACCACATATCAGATAAGGGTTTACGATCCAGAATATATAAAGAACTTAACAACAAAAAGATAACCCAATTTATAAATGGGAAAAGGACTTGAATAGACATTTCTCTAAAGAAGAGATACAAATGGCATTAGGTACATGAGAAAATGCTTAACACTTTTAGCCAATAAGGAAATGCAACTGAGATGTCCAGTCAACTTAATGAGGAAAAGATAATCTTTCAAAAAAAAGGTGTTGGAATCATTGGATATTCATATGCAAGAAAATGAGCCACAGTCCTCTTACCACATACCATTTATAAAAATAACTTGAAATGGATCATAAACTCAAAATCTAAGAATCAAAAGTATAAAACCTCTATAAGAAAACCTAAGAGAAAATTTTAGTGTCCTTGGGCTTGGCAAAGATTTCTTAAGTAAGACACAGGAAGCATGAACTTTAAAGTAAAATATTTAGTAACTTGGACTTTACCAAAATTAAAAGCTCTGACTACTCAAAATATGAAAATGAAAAGGCAAGCTGTAAACTTGGAGAATATTTGCAAGACATATTTAGCAAAGGACTTGTTTCTAGAGTTTTAAAAACCATTTCCAATTCAATAATAAGAAATCATCAAATAAATGGGCAAAATTCTTTAAAAAAAGATACCTCACCAAAGAAGAATACAGGTGGAAATAAGCATGTGAAAAGTTACTTCACATCATTGGTCATTAGGAAAAGCAAATTAAAACTACAATGCAATAGGACGGCTGAAGTTAAAAACACTGACCATACCACGTGTTGACAAAGCTATGGAGCCACTAGAACTCTCATCTATGGCTGAATGGAGTAGAAAATGTTATGACCAGTTTGGAAACTCATTTGGCCATTTATTAAAAAGGTAAGTGTGCAACTTACATACCTACTCAGCCATTTCACTCCCAGATATTTGCTCAAGAGAAATGAAAGCGTACATCCACCCAAAGACGGGGGTTTGAGGAAACTGTTGGTGATGATGGATGTGCTAATTGTCTGGATGGTGGTGATGATGTCATTGGTACATCCATCCATCAAAAACTCATCAAAGTGTACACTGTAACTATGAGCAATTTATTGTATGTTACATTTCAATAAAGTTTAAAACTTTATCAGTTGAGATTTTCGTTGATAGAAAAAACAACTCACAATGGCTTAAACAATGAGGAGAATTTAAATTTAAATCCTCACGCTTAATTAGAGTTGTTGTAGGTGGCTCCAGGATTGATTAAATCAGCGATTCAGTGGCATCATTCAGCTCCAGATTAATCGCATTGCTCCACTCTGTTATGCTCAGTTATTGCCTTAATCTTTGCTGTAGCTTCCTTCTTGGCTCACAAGAAGACTGCCACAGATCCAGACATCTCATTCAAACTCAACATTATCTACCACCTAAACCTGAACCCTGACAAATTCAGGCCCTAACAGGCTGTTTGTTTTCTTCTGTGGGTGCAGCTCACATGGAACTTACTTGTCCTTGGGGAGGGGTTTAAGAGAAGCAGGAGCAGACCTCACTAGAGCTGGGCAGGGAAACTGAGCCTCAAGTTCATCTAGTTTATTAGTCTGACATCTTGCAGTGGACTCTGCTGCTGTTCTATGACTGCAACTGGAACTCCATGGGGACCCCAACATTTCAGAGACCATTATTAAATGGTCTTGAAAGCCATTACTTTTCTTTTGCTCCCTATACCCACAACAAAAATCTTCCCTTCCACATTTTTTCCCCCAAACATCTGCAGTTGCCATGGGAGTTTAGCAGGAGGGAGTCTAGGAGTCCCTAACTCAAATGCCTACAGCCAACCAGGAAGGTGACATAAATGTGTAAATCTATGTGCATTTCTTTGGATCTAAGACAATAGGGAATGTGCATGTCCCACAAAGCAAAACAAACAACTCACTCCCATTAAAACCCCAATGCATGGGAAATTTTAGAACCTCTATGGGCCAATTAGAGACCCCTGGAGAAGTCTGTGAATAAGGGATGCATATTCATTCTCTATAACTATTATAAGAAATTGCTTAAAACTAAACTCAGAGAGCCAGAGAGCCCACACAGCCAGAGATCTTTGGAGCTCCGGGGGAGTTTCATGAAAAAGGAAGCATGGAGAGAAAGCTAGCAGATGTTGTCATGTTTGCCATGTGCCTTTCCAATTGAGAGAGAAACCCTGAACATCATCGGCCTTCTTGAACCAAGGTATCTTTTGCTGGATGCCTTAGATTGGACATTTCTATAGTCTTGCTTTAATTTGGACATTTTCACAGTCTTAGAACTGTAAAGTTGCAACTTAATAAATTCCCTTTTAAAAAAATTGTTCTTTTTCTGGTGTATCACATTTCTGTAGCTGGCAAACTAGAACGGATTTTGATACCAGGAGTGGGGTTCTGGGGCAGTTTACAAATACCAAACATGTTGGAAAGGTTTTTTAAATGGATAAGGGGAAGATTTTGGAAGAGTTCTGAGGCCTAAAATGCTGTGAAGAGACTGTTGGTAGAAATGTGGACTCTAAAAATACCTCTCATGAAGCACTAGACAGGAATGAGGCATGCGTTATTGCAAACTGGAAGCGAGGTGATCCTTGTTCTAAAATGGCAGATAATCTGGCAAAGTTAACTAATGGCTTTGGCTGGAAGGCAGATTTTAAAAGCCATGAACTTGGATATTTAGCAGAAGAGATTTCCAAATTAAATGTGAAAAGTGCGGTCTGGTTTCTCATTTCAGCTTACAGTGAAATGTGACAGGAAAGAGATAAGCTGAGACCTGAACTCTTGGGTTAAAAAAATACAACAGAAGTTGATGTTGTGGAAAATTCTGGGCTTCCAGGAAGTGAGACCCCAAGAATGATGCCCCATGTGAGGATTTGGCCAAATGTGGAAACATTAGCCATTGCAGAGAAAGCCAGGATTGGAGATGGAGTTATCCAGGAAGGATTTCGGAAACTCCTTCTATCTGATGGGCATGGTCTGAGCCTACTGCGTAGAAAGCCAACAAAAGTGCTGTGGGATCTGTATAAATGCAACTGCTGCCAGTTGGGACTAAAAGTCTCATAAAAGGGAAAAAGTGAAGGTTCAAATTACTTCAGAGGCAGAACTATGGAATCTAAGGTCTGAAGTCAAGAGACCTCGGGCCAGGAGAGCGAACTCGCCCAAACAAGCACTTGGAGAGGGCGAGTTTGCCCCGAAGACAGAGGGTGGGCCTTCTACCTCATTGCAGTGGAGGAGTTGTGCTGCCTCAGGCACTGGAGAGGGTGGAGCACATTTCTTAGGGGTTGGGAAGAGCCTGGCTGCCAACACATGGAGGGATTGAATATGTGTCCCAGAGATGGCAGAGAGCCTGGGTGCAGCCCCAATCCTTGGAGAAGGTGGAGCTGAGAATAAAGGTGGTCTCCCCAATGTCCCCCAAGTTTGCGTTTGGAGAGAGGTGGGCCACTGCATAGGCCCTTGGAAAGGGTGGGACTGCTGCTTTCTAAAGCCCCGAAGATAAATGACTCTTAGACTTTGAAATCTAGTGGACTTTGCCCTGCAGGTATTTGAAACTGTTTGGGTCCAGTGATCCCTATGTTCCTTCCAATTTCTCCCTATGGAAATGGGAATATGTATCCTATGACTGTCTCTCTTTTGTATGTTGACAGCAGATAACTTGTTCTGAGTTTTACAGGTCCAGAGCCAGAGGAGAATTTTGCCTGTAACAGACTTTGATGAGTATTTGTTACTAGTTTTAACCTTGTATTGTTACTGAAATGGTTTAAGGTTTTCTGATATTGTGATGAAATGATTGTATTTTGTATATTGGAAAAACATGTCTCTTTTAGGGTACAGAGAGTGGAATGTGCTGGTTTGAAAGGATTATGTACCCTAGAAAAGCCATGTTTTAATCCTGTTCCATTTTCTGGAGGTGGCTGTTTCTTTTAATCTCTATTCTGTCTGTAGGTTGGAAACTTGATTAAATGATCTCCACAGAGATATAACACACCCAATTTTGGGTGTTAATCTTTGATTAGATGGAAATGTGACTCCACCCATTCCAGGTGGGTCTTGATAAGTTTATTGGAATCCTTTAAAAGAGGAAACATTTTGGAAGAACCGTCAGAGCCAGAGAGCCCACGCAGCTAGAGACCTTTGGAGCTGAAGAGGGAAAACACCCCCCGGGGGAGCTTCATGAAACAAGAAGCCTAGAGAGAAAGCTAGGGAATGTCGCCATGCTCGCCATGTGCCTTTCCAGTTGAGAGAGAAACCCTAAATGTCATCGGCCTTCTTGAACCAAGATATCTTTCCCTGGATGCCTCAGATCAAACATTTCTATAGCCATGCTTTAATTTGGATATTTTCACAGCCTTGGAACTGTAAACTTGCAGCTTAATAAATTTTCCTTTTTAAAAGTCCCCTCCCCCCAAAAACCCCCATAAACAACTAAATTCATTGTTAGAATTCTGGAGGTAAAGCATCTAAAATCATTGTGCTGGCAGAGTGGTGTTCCTTTGGGAGGCTTTGGGGGAGAATTTATTCCTTGTCTTTTGCAGCTTCTAGAGGCCCCTTACTTGCTTCATTCCAATCTCTCATTTCCTTTTACCCACTCTGATATCCTCTCTCTCTCCCTATGCTGGACCCTCCCAGTTAATCTAAAAAAACTCTCCCCACCTCAAGATCCTTAACTTAATTACCCCTGCAAAGCCCCTTAGTATAACATATTCACAAGTTCTGGAGATGAGGAGGTGAACATCTTTGGGGTGTGTGTATCAACATTTCGCCAGCCATAAGATGTGAAAGCTTCCACTCTCTAAGGGGACACGCAGACCCTGGGTTGGGCAGAGTGGAGGGAGGGGCTTGGGGTGGGAGGTGTCTGGGCTGCAGAGGTGGGACCTGGGGCGCAAGAATGGATTCCTGGGAAGGAGGCTTCTGGGGAGCACACTGCCAAGGGCCATGAATTATACCACCGTGACCAGGAAGTGTCCAGACCTGGAGGCCCTGCCACCCCCCGCTGAGAGTAAACCCTTGTGGCCAAAGCCCGGGACAGCAATGGAGGCCACTGGGTTGAGGCACGGCAAGACCAGAACTCAAGCTCAGGGTCAAATCCAAAGGGTGGGATCTGAGCCCATGTTCGAGGGCTGCCCCTGGAGAGGCAGGGATAGGAGTCACTTACAGGGGACTCGGAAGAAAGTAGGGTTCAGTTTGGTTGAGGGCACAGGGTGAGGGTGGAAAGTCCCAAGGCCAGGAGCTGGGGAAATGTATCCAGTGCAGATGACCTGAGTTGTTTGAGGCAGCACAAAGGGTTTGCACAAATTGGGGGTGCAACTGAGGCAGCCCAGGAGGAGCTGACCCTGGGCAGCTTTCTTGGGGAGATACAGATACGGGGTAAACTGAGCCTAGCGATGAGAGCGGGGTCGGAGCATGGTGGAGTCTGAGGGGAAGCGCGCTCCAGAGCTGCAGAAGCAGAGCTAGAACCAGGAGTTCCACCTCCCAGACCCAGTCCTGCCTCCGGCTTTGGAAGGCGCTATCCCAGGTGCTGGAGAAATCGCAGCCCGAGAGGAGCTGGTGGCCCATCTACTGGGTCCTACGGTGCCAGGGAAGGGAGTCCCAGCACCACGGAGGAAACACTACACGACAGGGGAGGCGGGGTGGGTGAGGTGATTTCAGCTCTGCCCTGATTGGCCCTGGGAGTCAGGGATCTACTGTGGCTTTTCAGAGGAGCCGCAGGGTCACCTCCCCTGACCAGGTTTACACCGACAGCCTAAGCTGTGGGAGCCAGTGGGATGACTTTCCCTGCATCACCGCAGGCTTCCTTATCGGGAGCTCCCAGTTACTAGCAAGGTGGGCGAGAGGGTCCTGTAACCTCTTTGTGCCTTGGCTTCCTCATCTGCAAAATGGAGAATAGTAGTAGTTTTTCTCAGAGGAGTAAATGAGTTAACATAGGCCAAATGCTTAGGATCGGGCCTGGCATATACTCAGCACTCAGTGCTGGCTCTCCCCCACCCGCCTTCCCTCCCCCTCCTCTGCACCAGCCCAGGGACTGGAAGGAAGCAGAGCAACAAAGAAAGCTCAGGAAATACAGCAGGAAGGATTAGGTTGGCTAGCAGGCTGAACTTCCAGCAAGTGTCAAACCAGTTTAGAGTCCAAACCCTGCTAGGTGGTTACCCCCCTAATGGCCCTGCCGTGGTCCCTTTTTCTCCTCCTTTGCTTCCAGAGGATCCCATCTGCTCCCTTGGAAAAACAGGAGCCTCAGAGCCTTCCACTGACTTTTCATTTGAAGCCCTGGTCAATTTCCAGCCAGACGGGGGAAGGGGAGGAGCCTAAGGTATTTGAGTCAAACATGCAGGACAATCTGAATAGGTTAGAGGAGGAGGGAGGGATGGAGGAGGGGCTAAGGTCAGAGATTCCTTTCAAGTTGCCTGGGATGGTTGGAGAGGTCCTGGGAATGAAGGCGGTCTGGGCTGGATGACCTCTTGGGCTGGAAGCTGGAATGGGCAGTGGCTGTTGCATTTGAGCCAAGAGCACTGCAGAGAGACTAGCATGTGGCTGAACTTTTTTTTTTTTGCATGGGCAGGCACCGAGAATCAAACCCAGGTCTCCGGCATGGCAGGTGAGAATTATGCCACTGAGCCACCATCACACCGCCCGTGGCTGAACTTTTTAATGATATGGCCTTAGTGGGGTCTATCCGAGGAGGGGGTCCCCACATGGGGCCACCACCCTCCCCCACCCCTCTAGGGCCCTGTCAGGTCCCCTCCCCGTTCTCAGAGTCCACTCTTCTCTGGTGCTGAGGCCTGAAGTGGGACCATTTGCTTCTGTTGGTCCTGCTGCTGTCGCGTCCGTTTCCCTCTCCTCCTGGAGGGGTGGGGAGAGTGGGGAGAGTGGTGCCCTTGGGGTCTGCAACCTCTAGGCCAGGGCTGGAAGTTGGGGGCTCCTAGGGGTCTCTCCACTCAGCTGTGCTCAGCCACCCACTCTCTGCCCCAAATATCTACTTCTCCCCCCGCCACCTCCCAGTGCCCCCCAAGCTGGGAGCTTCAGGAAGGATTCCAGGAGACTCAGCCAGTTTGGGAAGCAGGGAGGAAAGAGACCTGGCCTGAAAGAGTCAGCCCCCGGCTTTGAGTGTCTAACACCCTCCCCTCCACCACCCAAGAACGAGACCTGGGGTACGTCCCGGCTCCCCTCTGGGCCCCCGGGTCCTTCTCTGCTACGGAAAGAGGCGAGTCCCGGTTCCTGCGGCTCTAAGAGCTGCTCTTGGGTGGCAAGGCTGCAGCTCACCTGTCATCCAGGTCTTGCACTGTGTCGGGCAGTGGCTGGTTCAGGGTCTCTGGCAGGAGGACCGTGGCAGCGCTGGCGGCCATGGGGATGGTGCCGAAGATAAAGAGAGGCAGGGAGGGGTAGAGCTCGGCGGTCATGCTCACCAGCGGGCTCATGATGCTGCCCACCCGGGCCATGGTGTTGCCCATGCCCATGCCTATTTGCCTGTGGGGCCACAGGGGTGGGTGTTGGTCAGGCTCCCGCCTGAGCGCTAAGGCAGCGCGACCCCCCCTCCCCCAGGACACTCCCAGCTGCCTTCTCTGTTCCCCATCCGACCGGCAACCCAATTTAGCACTCGATTTGGCTATTTTACAAAAGGCAAGTTGGGCAGGGCACTGACCAGGGACTCGGGAGACCTGAGATTGAATGTTGCCTCTGCCCTTACATTGCTGTGTGACGTTGGGCTAGTCCCTTTCCCTCTCTGGGCCTCATATTCCTTAGTTGTCAAATAAGACAGTTGGGCTAATGGCTCGCAAACCATCTGGGGGCCTTTTTGAGTTACAGGTGCCCAAGGCTTACACAGACCTATTGGATTAGAACCCCGGGGAGGGGACCTGGAATCTGCATGTTAAGAGTTGGGAAACAAACTGCTTGGGTAAATCCTGGCCTCACCCTGGGCAAGTCACTTAACCTCTCTGAGCCTCAGTTTTCTCACTGTAAAATGGAAATGATGACTGTACCTACCTAAAAGGCGTGCAATGAGGATTAGATGAGTTAATATTTGTAAAAAGTTTAAAACGGAGCTCAGCACATAGAATGTGCTCTTTTTGTTTATTCCTCTCCCTGAAATCCCTTAAGGACACAGGCAGTGACTATGACCCCCTCCGGGTTTGGGAAGCCTGATAATTCTTTGCCATCTAATGTTTTATCTGAAAAGCTTCTGTGAATTTGGCGTCCCATTCTTAAAATAGGCACCCGTTTCTCATTTCTTATTGCAAAACCTCCTCCCCCTCCACCCCATCTTGGCACTCCAAAAGGCAGGTCTGTGCTTACCCATCTCTCTGGCATACCGTCAAGTACTAGCATTTTTAAGTGTGGTTCCCGCGATAGGAAGTTACTTTCCATAGTCTGGTTTCAGATATGCCACTTGGTTACTTAGAATTAGAATTTAGCTTTGGTGGCAGCTTCTAGTTCTGGCTTTGTAGGTCCACTGCCTCTGAGATGTGTCATCTTGGCTTCCTACCCTGCCTCGGTTGGTGATTCCCTTGGAAACCTTCTTCTAGGGTCAGGTAAGAGCTTAGAGGGCAGCCTCACATGTGTCAGCCCAGGCAGTCAGCCATGAAGTCTGTATCGGGCGCTTCCTATATGCCTGTGTACAAGACTATGTTCTGGGGTCAGACTTGGGTGTGGCCAAATGTCTGGCGTCGAGCTCCCCCCACCCCACCCGGCCCCCACTCACCGTACCACGGTGGGATACACCTCCCCGGTGTACAAGAAGATGCAGTTGAAGGAGGCAGCCAGGCAGCCCTTCCCCAGCACAGCCAGGGAGGTCCGAACAATGGACTGGTCTAGTGAGAGAGGAGTCGGGGAGGAGGGGAAGAGGGAGCTTGGGAGATGGAGTCTGAGAAGCTGGGGCCCTGTCTGGGGAGGGGGCTGAGGATGAGTAGCTGAGATGCTTGTGTTTGCTCACCCCGGGGTACCACACCGTTGATCACGATGCAGATGCCAGCCAGCAGCAGCGAGGCCACCTGGGCAGGCCGGCGGCCCAGGGAGTTGATGATGAGGAAGCACACAAACTTGGCGGGCAGGTCTATGGCACCGAAGATCACCTGGATCAGGTAGATGCTGACCCCAAAACCCTGCAGGTCCATGACCAGCCCGTAGTAGGCAAAGCTGGTGGCGAACCTAGTGGGGGAGGGGTCAGGAGTATGGGTCAGAGGCTTAAAGGGGAAGGTGCCAATTCAGAGTAGGCGTAAGCTGCACTGGATTCTTTGCGGGAGGAAATGGACTCGGCTTTTGTTAACATTTCTTCAGACCTTTAGCATCCAGATTTCTCACACGAGTGCTTCTAGTGTCTTAGGAAAATTTCACCTAGTTTTTATGTAGGGTTTGTGTAATTTTTGTCTTTATGTTATTTATCAATGTAATTTTTGTCTTTATGTTATTTATCAATGTTGGGTTGAGGGACGACAGTGGAATATCTAAGCCAGATCTTCAAGACCAAAGGGTTGGGAGAGGCCAAAGTCTGCAGGACCTGTCCATGGTGCTAGGATGTGTTGGAAGTGAAAAATGGATTGGCAAGATGGTTCCTTCTGACGACTCATCTCTCTTTTTCTGTTTGTTTTTACCAGAATATTTTCTTATTTTTAATCATAAGTATTTCTGATCCCTTTGGAATTTATGTAGCTCTACAGTATAAGGAATACATCCAATTTTATATTTTTCCACACGACTATCTAGCTGCCCCAATGACACTAATTAAAAAGGCTTCCCTTACAAAATTAAATTCTACCTGGACTGGAATTCTAAATGAGAAAGGTAAAACAAAAAACCTCCTAGAAGATAACACAGAAAAATACTTCATAATTTGGAATAGGTAAAAATATTTAAAAAGGGAACATAGCACTAACCACACACACAAAAAATGATCTCCTGATAATTTTTACTTTCTTTAGAATATTCTAAGTGTTTAAAAAAATCAAGAGGTTAAAAAATTTTTTTCTGGCCAAAAAAATGTTCACCTTTCCTTTACCATCTGTGTCATCGTGGGCCCCTCTGACTCAGTTTCTAATTTGTAAAATTGGAGCTGGTCAAAACTGTTTGAAGGCTGTTAAGGATTAATTGAGAAATTTGTTCTAAAAACACTGAAGCAGTATCTGTTATACAGATTATGATTAACAAAAACTAGTTTATCTCTAATATGCCAAGATTTGCATGCACAAATAAGGAAGATGGGTGAGTCTGAAAATTCTTACCTAGCTCTAGAAATTGGCACTCCCAGGTCCTGACAGACAATAGCAAAGGCAGACAATCTGGAATAGTTGTCACCTGGCCCTAGAAACTGGCATCCTCGAGCCCTAACAGCAGCCCACAGATTAGCAGACAATCGCTGAGGGCTCTGGTGCTGTGATATTAGTTCTGTAACAGTTCTTTCTCCAGGTGAACGGGCTGCTCGCATGGCTCTTACATGAACTTCTTTCTCCACCAGTTGACAATTTACAAGTCTGACGATGCATCTCTTAACTGGCCTGGGGTGGGGATGGATCTCATGATGGGAAGGAGCTAACACGTGGGGAGGGTCTTAGGGAAAGGAAGCCTTTGGCTTATCTCAGTCTTAGCCAATGCCTACTTTCAGGGATGAGCCTCGTGCATCTTCTCGCCAGGGCCTGTGCTCCTGGCAGGCGCCATGAGGCCAATCGTTCTCCAAATGGCTTTGCAAGCCAGACGGGTCTCCGCCTTCATGGTGCGCTTCCATCAATGCTGGAGGCCACCAGCCCTGAGGTTGGTGCTTCCATATTTGAACAGGGTTGGTGAGACGAGAAGTAGAGGGGGCGATTGATACCCAACTCGGGGAAGGGGACTGAGCCGGGGCTGGAGGACTCATCTGTCCTCTTTGACTCATTGCATCAGCTCCCTCCCCAACCAGCCATTTGTCCCTCGATCTGTCTGTCAGTCAGTCCGTCTCGGCCTACCACAGCATGGAGAGGCAGAGGAAGAAGCGGCGAAGGGTGGGGCAACGCAGCAGCAACATGGCGGAGGCCTGGCCTTGGCTAGTTGTCATCTCCTTCTGCAGACTGGCCTGGAGCACCTGCCAGGATGGGGGCCAGACTCAGGGCCTGGGCTCCCCCAGAAGCTCTTCCCAGCCGAACCCCTAGTGAGGGAAGGCCCCTGGGTCCTGGATTTGGGGCACGAGGACGGGTGGACACCTTGGTGAGGTGTCACGGCAGGTTTTGGGCTCTCACCTCCATACTCAGCTTGGCTCCCTCTTCTCTCTTGCCGTTGATCCTGGCTACGCGGTGCAGGGCCTTCAGGGTGAGGTGGGGTCTCCCAGAGGAAGAGTACCAGCGGGCAGACTCGATGAAGAACCTGGGACCGGGGGGTAGGGGCGGGCACGGGCCTGTAGTGGGATCCAGTTTAAGGTTGGGGGGCCCAGGGGCGTCGCCAGCTCCTCTCTCTCTGACCACAGGTGAAGACTCTTCCCCCCCACCCCCGCCCCAACCCAGGAGCTCAGCTCTTGGGTGCTGGTAAGGGGAGCGGTGCAGGCCGGTTGGGAAGGAGGTGGGGTGGTGGGGGGTGGTGGTGCTGGGGGGAGCTGGAGAACTACATCTCCTGGGGCAAACCTGCCCCCTCTCCTTCCCCCCGCCTCCGGCCTCTGTTTCCCCACCCGTCATACCGTGGCCTCACCTGGGTTTGCCCCCTGGGCCTCCATCTTCTCTGATGCTGCGGGCCGGGCTGTGCGCTGAGCTCTGAGAGACGTCGCGTCCCTCTGGGCTCCGGTGGCACCCGCTCCCCGCCCCCCCACCCCACCCCGGCCCCTACTCACCAGGAGTAGATGAAGAAGGCGAAGTAAGGCACAGAGACCAGCAGCTGCAGGTGGCGCCAGTGGGGCACGGCGTAGGCCACACCGGCCAGCAGGAACTGTCCGAGGCTGTAGGTATACCCCACCAGGGTGCCCACGCAGGCCCGGGTGTGGACGGGGATCCACTCCATGTCTGCAAAGAGGGTCCGAGCGGGGCGTTGCCACTCAAGGGGCTGGCCCCGAGGCTCAGCAGAAGATGCATCCGTTAGGCTTGGTGTCGGGGTGGGGGGCTGGGGTGGGGGTTGCTCAGAATCCCCAGGGACTGGTGCCTCTGCGCCCCTGCTGTCTTTCTTCTCCTTAAACCTCCTGTCCCAGCTAGAGACCCCTCTCCCTTCAGAGTGACTCTAACCGCAGCTCCCCCCCCGAACCCTCTGGTGCTCCCCAGCTCTGAGCCAGACTCCAGCTTTAGTGGCCAGAGCAACTCAGATGGAGGCGGTGGCTTTTCTCCACCCTGGAGAATCAAGAGAGAAGTGAGGTCACCTGCCTGCTTCCCTCTGAAGAGGCCTGGCGGTTCCCCACGGGCTGTTCATTCAGCTGCTGGGGCAGGAGCACTGCGGACGGCTTCCTGAGGTGTCCTGCCCCAGCCCCAGCCCCAACCCCGTCCCAGTTAGCTGCTTTGGTCCAGAAAATCCAGAATCCTTAGATTCTCTCCTGGGCTTGAGGGGTGACTTCCCGTTAGTCCCGTCCCCTCTCCTGCCCTCAGGTTCCCCATCTGAGAAACGGGGTGCAGGGTGGGGGAGGGGGTCTGTTAGAGGAAGTGCACTGATCCCATGGGTGGACCGAGTTCAGTCCATCAAATGCATTTATTCTGCGTGATGCTGGCCTGCCCTACGCTCAATAAATATTAGAGTTAATTGCAAACATTGAAAAAGTGGGAGGGGTGGGCCACGGGGGCTCAGCAGGCAGAGTTCTCGCCTGCCATGCTGGAGACTCGGGTTCGATTTCCAGTGCCTGCCCATGCAAAAAAAAAAAAAAAAAAAAAAAAAGTGGGAGAAGGCGGTGCAAGGGTAGTTCAGTGGCAGAATTCTCGTGCCCACATTGCATGCAGGAGACCCGGGTTTGATTCCTGGACCATGCATCTCCCTCACCCCCATCAAAAAAAAAAAAGGGGGAGATTTTACATAAAAAAACAACCAAGCAAACGACCCTCTCCCCCCATCCCCTGGAAGATTTGGCAAGGGACATTGGCCGGAACGGTTAGTGGTTGTGGCCTCGGAATGGAGCGAGAACACTCTCTGGACACAGTCCTCACCACTCCCTATTGCCTCTCACATCCAGCCTGGCTTGCGTCATTTCCACTACCTGGTTGGCCCTAACGATGGACTTTGCTGTCCAATGTCTAAATGAGACCTCAGGATGGTGTGAGCCAGAGGGAAAGGCTGGAAGGACAGGGAGGTCCCGGGAGGGGTGGGACTGGGAAAGGAGGCTGGGAAGGGCCCGAGGGGAGTAGGGAGAGGCCCGCCTTACCCCGCCCCGCCCCTCCCCTCCCCTCTCCACCCTGTCGCTATCCCTCACTCAGCGTCATGCAGTTGAGGGCAGTACTGGCCAGCGACATGCCCGAGAGAAGCCGGAAGACGCAGTAGGTGGGGAAGTTGGGTGCGACGGCCACGCAGGTCCCTGACACAGCTGTCTGCAGGTAGCTCAAGATTAATACCTTCCGGCGGCCCAGCCTGCGATGGGAAGGGAGACCTGCAGCAGGGGTCCTGAGGGGCTGCTGGGGGGTGGGTAGGCTGGGCAGGGAGAGGAGTGCTGCCCCTGGGGTGGTTACTGAAGCACCCTCGTCCCAGACCTGCCAGGGCCCCTGGAGGGCCGAGGGATGCCCAGTGCTTGCTGAGCTCCTGCCATGTGCATGGGGTTCCCTAAGCACTTTCCCATCCGTCGTGAAGCGGTTTGAGAGATGAAGAAACAGAGGTTCAGAGTGGTGGAGTGACTTGGCCGAGACCACACAGCGTGTGAGTGGCAGAGGAAGGCTTTGGTATCCGGAGACCTCTGACCCCAGAGTCCGTCCTCTGCCCACCCATACTGTCCCTTCCCATCGCTGGACTTGGGTCCGCCTTTGCCAAACGACCGAGCTGGGCCAGAGTTGAAGGGCACGTGCTGTGCTCTTTGGAGCCCTTTGGATCCTCAGAGTGTCTCTGGGGCTCCTGTGTGAGTATGTGAGTGTGTGAGTGTGTCGTGGGGTGGGGGTGGAGTGGGGCAATCAAGGGCTGAGCTGGGGGCATTCTGGATGCCCCCCACCCCGCCGCTCTCTGCTCCCTTCCGAGAAGACCTGCTTTTAGCTGTTAAAATATATTGAGCTTTCAGGGAAAGGGCCTCTGTTATTAGAGGAAAGGTGGGGAAACTCCAGGACAGACAGTACCCAAGGCCACCTGCTGTCCTGGTAATTAAGGGATTAGGGCTCTTTGGACAAGTCCCGTATGCAAGGCTGGCACTGTAGGTCCCCAGACCAGCTGTGGCTGGGAATGCCAACCTCCCACTTAGGCCCCGTCGGGGAGCCCTTAGCCCGGCCCAGCCCCCTTGGCCTTAGCCAGGACTGACCTGTCTGCCAGGCCCCCGAACACCAGGGATCCAAGCAGCACCCCTGCCATGTACAGGGACTGAGCCAGCTGACGCAATGTCCGGTGAGAGCACACGAGATTCCACTGTGGGGAGAAGGGAGGAAGGGTCAGCAGAGATGAGCCCGGTGTGGCAGGGAAGCCCGGTTCCCTCCTTCCAGCTGGGTCTCTGGGGTCACCTTCTTACTCTGACACTTCCCTACGCTGTTTGCCTCCCTGGTCTCAGGAGCTGAGAGTTTTAAAAAAATTTTTAATAACTCTGCATCTCCCACCTCCACCTTTTCTCCAAAGTTCTCCCCCCGTCCCCAGCACCTTGTACCCTTGGTCCACCTTCCCACCTTGACCTCTGGAGATGGTGAGCCAGTCTGGGTGTGTGTCTCAGAGGGGAAGGCAGAGTCTGGGTGGTGCTCGGAGGGGGGTGCCCGGATCTCACCTCGGTCACGATGGTGGAAGGGAAGGTGCTGTTGTCGTAGATCCAGCCGTCGATGCAGGGCTCTGTGGCCCCCGTGCTGTTGGCCTCGGTGCCATTGGCAAAGGGCGGTCCCCAGTGTGGGGAGGTGAGGCGGCGGCAGGACTCGGGCTTGCCCTGCCCATCCCGGGGCAGCCAGGCCCCCAGCCCCCGGTCCTTGCTGAGGTTGGCATTGGCAGGCGGGCGGCAGTGGTGGGGCGGGATGGCGGCGGTGAAATTCTGCAGGGTGTTGTGGGAAGCCATCAGGAGCAGGGGCAAGGCCACCAGAGTGACCTGGATCCGCTGAAAGCGGCCGACACCCCCGATCTGCTGCAGGAGGTCATCGAAGGCCATGGGGCCAGGCCCGGGCCCAGTGGTGGCGGGAGGCCCAGGACTTCCAGTCCCGGGGTTTCCGTGGGGGTGTCCGCCTGCCTGCTGCCCGCCGCTGGAGGAGAGGGGCTGCCGGTGCCTCCG
>PVIY010035390.1:0-20453 GCA_004026745.1 Myrmecophaga tridactyla
CTGCCCCGGGGAGGAACGAGAATATACTGAGACCGCGTCAGGGGTGTTCCTTGGGTGGGAGGAGCGTCTAGGCTTTCCTGGATGGGAAGTGACCAGGAAGAATTGTTGCCCAAGATGAGGATGAGTTCAGCGGCTGGACCAGATTTGAGTCTGGGGGCGGAGCCGGAAGGCTTTGCGGCAGGGACTTGGTTTTGAGTTCCTTGGCTGGGCGGGAAGTGTTTGGATTTTGGAGACGAGGCCAGAAGGGGTTGTGATTTGGAGAGCAAAGCTGAAGTGCCCTGGGGCTGGGTGTGAGGGCCTGGCCCAGAGGGGCTAGGCAAGAGGGATTTGGAGTCTGTGGCGGGGACTCAGGGCTTGGAACGGGGTAGGAAACCTTTCTTGCGTCCCCCTCCTTCCCGGATCCTCCCCAGGCTCTCATCCCCTGGAGCAGGAACTCTGAGCTGGCCGGCCGGCCTTTCACGGTATCCGACCAGGGCGTCCTGGACCGCCAGCAGCTCTATCTGACCACCTCTGCCCGGGACTTCCGAGCCTACCCGAAGTGAGCCCGCGTCCTGGCTCCACCCGCCCTCTGCACGGCCCCGGCAGGCCGCTGGGATGCCGAGCCCTGTGCTATGGGCTCCGCGTCTCAGACTCAGAGAAGGCCCAGCCCTCGGCTTCGCCACACGCCACAGGCAGCAGTTCAGAGCCCTGCCCCTACCTCTTTTAGCACACAATCCTCGGGAACCTGTGTCAGAGACAGGAAAGGCCTTCAGTGGGCCCGAGGGGGTTTCTGCAGGAGGCGGCGGGGCACTGAGGGTCTAGGGTCTAGCATTTGGGCCCCCGGATACTTCTCCCAATGATGCCAAAGCCCCAGTTTCCAGGCCCTAGGTACCCTGAGGACCCAGGAATCCGGGCGAGTCCCTGGCCCCATCCTTCCTAGGGTCCCAGAACAATTCTGGAATCCTACATATTTGTCCTCGCCCCCAAACCACGCGTTCGGGCCTGCAGCCTACTCAGGACCCAAGGTCCGAGCGTCTGCCTCGCCCGACGATCCCACTGTACCCCCGCGCCCACGCTGTGGTGCCCGCCCTCCGCAGGAAGGAGCTGTCTGGCTATCCCCGCAAGGACTGGCTGACCTACTGGAGCTTCGAAGAGACGCCCCAGGCCTGGGGCCACGGCCCGCAGGGGCCGCCCTGTCCGCGCTCCTCTCGGCCGCCCCGGCACCCGCGGGTCCGCGTGCCCCGCGCGCGCCTCGGGACGCCGGCGGTTCCGCATCGCGGGGCGCTGTCCCTGGCTCAGGAGTCCTACGGGCCCCCGCTGCACCCGCTCCGCCGGCTCGACCGCTTCTGTCCGCTGGAGGCGCCCTGGGGCGGCCCCCACTGGCAGCCGGTGCCGGCCATCTACAGCGTGCCGCGAGCCTACCGCCCCGAGAGCTCCGCCTACGGCAGCCGGGAGCCGGCGCGGGTCTGAGCGCCCTCGGGCCGGCCCCGCCCCGGACACACCCCTGCGCGCGGGAGCCAGGCTCCGGGCACGTCCCAGGGCTGTGAAGCGTGGGCCGGGTCACAGGACACCGCCCCTGGCTGGCGGGGACCGGACTGCGTCGGAAAACGCACCTGGAGGCGGCGGTGAAAAAATGATAGGAGGCGGGACACACCCTCGGCGGTGGAGGGGGCGGAATTGATCTTAGTCTAGGACGGATTTAAACGGCTTAAACCATGTTCATTTCTGGTGACGGCTCCGGGCAATCTGGCTTCTGGGGGGGCTGGGTGTGCGGTAGATGGGGCTCCAGCTAACTCCCTCCTTGGGGTCACCTGGGTGCAGGAGGTGGGAAGCCCTTTCAGATTGGCCGGAGTCCAAGGCTGAAGCCTAGCCCCTCGGAGATGGTCCTCCTGAGGGCACAGGGGCTTTCAGTTTCGGGGGAGCAGGGGTGAGGCTTCTCAGAAGGGGTCTCGGCCAAGGGTTTCCTGTACCCTACTTCCTGCACCCCAATGCCTCTCTAACACCCGAGGACTGGGTCTAAGGTCAGCTTCACCATGGGCTTCTCACTGGGAGGCGGGGGATGGGGAGGGGGGACTGGGTGCGCCAGCCAGGGCTCCTGCGCCTGCCTGGCCTTGTGGGCCTGCCGCCCCCGGGGGATTAGTGTCCAGGTTACCCCACCGCCCGGTGGCCTTGCCACCCCCACAAGGTGCATATATAAGACTAGGTATGTGAGGGAGGGACGGTACCAAGGATGGGGAAGCTCCAGGTGAGATTGTAGGACCTTGGAAACACTCCGCCTTCACCTAGGCCACAACTAGGATAAAGAGGGACTGAGCCCTGCGACCTGAGGACCTGGGGAAGTGGCTGTCTTTCTACACGGGTAGACAGCCAGCAGGCTTCTGGCTGGGAGGAGGGAAGTGGGTAGAGGAGGGCCTGAGGGCTGGCATCTGAATCCACCATCAGGGATCCTTGTGTGGGGGTCTGGGCTGTGGGACTTACCCTGAAGGGAGGAACCAGGGATGAGGGATCAAAGTCCACAGGGGTCCTGGAGCAGGGTGGGCAGGGGTGGGAGGGGCAGGGCTGAGGCCTCTGGCCAGACCTGAGGTATTGGCTTATCCCAGGGGCTGTTGCTATGGCTGCTGCTAAATTCGGGCGGGGAGTGGGTGTCCAGCGGGCCACTGCGTCCTCTCTGCCGGCCCATCAACGCCACACTGGCTGCCGAGAACGAGGCCTGCCCCGTCTGCATCGCCTTCACCACCAGCATCTGTGCCGGCTACTGCCCCAGCATGGTAAGGGGGCCACGGTGGGCCTGGCATGCCCAGCCTGAGGGGAATGCCAGTTCTAGGCAGGGCCACTCAGGGCCAGACCCTGGGACCCCGCAGGTGGGGTGGCAGAGAGGGCAGATGGGTGGCCTAGTTCCCCAAGCCAGGGCTGGGGAGGTGGAGTCAGGGCGGGTATGTGGAAAGGGGCTCCAGGGAGGACCTGGCCCCAGGCATGTCCCACTTATGGCCTCCAGGTGCGAGTGCTGCCTGCCGCCCTGCCGCCCGTGCCCCAGCCAGTGTGCACCTACCGTGAGCTGCGCTTCGCCTCCATCCAGCTCCCGGGCTGCCCGCCGGGTGTGGACCCGGTAGTGTCCTTCCCCGTGGCCCTCAGCTGCCACTGTGGTCCCTGCCGTCTCAGCAGCTCCGACTGTGGGGGCCCCAGGGCCCAGCCCCTGGGCTGTGACAGTCCCTACCTTCCAGGCCTCCTCTTTCTATAGGGAGCCCCCCAATCTACTTTCCCCAAGCCTGGAGCCAGCAGATGCTCCTTTCCCCCTCAGTAAAGGCTTTTAAAACCTGCATTCTGGGTGTCTTGCTGTAAACTGGAGGAAGAAATGCATACACGGGGAGTCCAGTTTCAGAACCATTTTATACAAAGTCACAGTGTCAGAACGTGTAGAAGATGGGGGGGGGGTTGCCATCCAGCTCAGGAGGTATCCATGGTTTCTCCTTCTGTAGGGGGAAGGGAAACCAGTGGTCAAAGCAGCCCAGAGGGTGGGGCCTGAGCCCCCCTCCCCCTCCCACCTCTCCCAGGGCAGGCGCTCACTGAGCTCGTTGAAGAGGAAGGCATCCTGGTACTCCTTCATATACTGTGTGGAGCGGGACTCGTCCAGGAAGAGCGAGTAGACCCTCTTGATGTCATCCACCTGTACCTCCGTGCCCTGGGAGGGTAGTCCCAGACCTCAGTAGGGTTCCCTCTCACTTCCCATGGGCCCATCACTCAGCCCAGCCACCTCCACCCGCTAGGCAGCAGAAGGAAGTGGGCAAGGGTGGGACTGTGCCCACATCACCTGCTTCAAGCCCAGGTGTGGGACCAGTCTGTCTGGTCCTCAGTTTCTTCATCTGTAAAAAGGATCTAACAGCACCCATTTACATTCACTGGACACTGACTGGACACTGACTGGGCACTGGCTCTATGCCCTGCCCCGAGATCCCAAAAGCCAATACTCTAGGATTAAAGGGATGACCTGCTTAGCCTGGTAAATGGGCTCACCAGCCTCTTCCCTCATAGGCCTTGCCCCCACCCGACCCCCCCACTTCTGCAGGGGGCTAACCTTGCGTTTCCGGCACACGAGGCTGGCAGCTGTGATGAGCTGGATGGCATAGCGAAGGGAGGTTTCCAGCCCGATGCGGGTCAGCACAGTGTAGGCATCCTCGCTCATCTCCACATCCTCCTCCTCACACCTGCGGGTGGATGGGGTGGGGGCGCTGGCTGAGGCGGGCTGGGCTCTGCCCCGGCCCCTCCCTCCACTGAGGTACTCCATGGGGTTGAGGTGGAGTCTGCCGCAGCTTGCAGGACTGGGACGGGCTTCAAACCTGGGTCTTCAGATGTCATCCAGGGCTCTTCCCAGGCCAGTAACTGGTACCTCCCCATCCCATTCCTCCAGTGAATCCCATTGTGTATCAAAGGCTGCTTTCCCCAGCCACACCACCACCGTGGACCTCAGTTTCCCTACTTTTAAAAAAGAGCCCTGCCCCACAGGCTCCCAGCCAGCCATGCTGTTGGCCCTGCCCGCACCGGATGCGAAGGATTTGCTTCGTGTCCTTCTCACTATAGGGGGATGTGGAGACAATGAGCAGGCGGTCCAGCAGGTCGATGGGGATGCCGTGAGGGCTCTGGTAGCTAGTGCCCCGGATCCTGGGCAAGGAAGGGGAGAGGGTCAAGGGATCCTCCTGGGCCCCAGCAAGGGCCCTGGCTCACCACCTGCTCCACCCAGAATACTCTTACCCCCACCTCCACCCATTTAACCTTTAGCTCACAGCCAAGACTGGGTGTTAACTAGGGATCCATGGCAGGTATCACTGGCACAAGGCCCCCCTGGCCCCCAGTAGGCTCAACATTAAGCCCCACCCAAGAATGTACTGGGCCCCAGGCCCACACCTAGATGCTCCTGGGGGCATTCAGGGAACATGAGCGCTACTCTTCCCCCCAGGGGCCCCACAGGCAGCCTGCACAGCCAGCAGCTCCCAGCCCTGCCTCCTCTGACCCCATCATTCCTAGATTAAATTCTGAGCCTGCTCCCTTCTAGACATGTGACCTTGGGCCAGTCCCTGAGCCTCTCTTTGCCTCAAATCCTGATCTCTAAAATGAGGCAAAGACAAGAGCTACCTACTGGGTTTCTTTGGAGGGTCTGAGCAGTTACTCCAGGAAGGTGCCAAGCACAGAGCCTAACAAAACCTGCCCACTGCTCCCGGCAGCCATCCCTGTGTCTTGCCCACTGCCCAGAAGCAGCGAAACCATGGCTGCCATGCACCAGATGACCAGGTGGAGCCAGGTCAGCTCTGGGGCAGTGCCGGTGCAGCCTCTGGAGCACAGTTCACCAGGATGCTGCTTACCTCCATTTCCTCCCTCACTCCTCCTATGAGCTGAGACATGGCCTGGATGAGCTAGCTGGGACAGCACCTTGGCTATCTGAGCACAATGCCCTTTGTGTTGCAGAAATCACTTATGGCCCTTCTTACACCAAAAGAAATCCTGAGGGTTCCATTTATTAAGGAGTGAGTTGGAGACAGCACCCTGGAGTGCCTCGGCCAGAGTCTGGGAACCACAGCAGCAGACCTGACACTTCCCTGCCCATCAGGACGGCCCAATGGCCTCAGGACTGCCTGAGGGAGAAGACGCCTTTGCTACCCAGTCCCTTTGTTACTGAAGCTCTCTGCCTGAGGGAGGGCTCCCCACTACTGCCCGCCCCGGGCTCAGCGCACAAGGCGCCCATGGCCAGCTCACCGGGTGATGCCGCGGTTGGTGGCCATGATGAGCACAGGTGCCATGTCGCTCTCCAGCGCCCGGTTGAGGAAGGAGAAGCTCTCGATGTCCAGCATGTGGACTTCATCGATGAACAGCACCTGGGACCATCAGGGTGGGGGTCAGAGGTGCCCCCATGGCCCAGCCCCCTCCCCAGCCACATGCCTGGCACTCACCCCAGGGATGATCTCCGCCTTGCCCTCCTCTCGCCACTCGGCCACCTTGGCGTTGATCTGCTCTCGGACTTCCGACTTGATCTCGCCTGTGTCACCTGAGGGAGATGGGGGGGGAGGGCATTAGGGGGAACCAGAAGGGACCCAGGGCCAGCAGCCAGGCCCCCACTGAGGAAAGAGGGACAGAGATGGAGCAGCAAAGTGACAAGAGAGCCAGGGCACCTGAAACGTCCCTGGAGAATGCAGGAGGAGAGAGGGCAGGGGTCTCACTCCCTCACCCCTCCTGAGAGGACTCAGGGATGGACCCTACAAAGCCAGGCGGAAAGCAGGCAATGGGAAGGGAGGGACAGAGAGTGCAGCATGCCTGTGTCAGGGCTGCACTGGAGGCCATGGGGCTAGAGACTGCAGGGAAAGGTGAGTCAGAAGGAAGCTGCCAGGCCTGGAGCCGGACCAGGGCAGTCTGGGGCCTCACCCGAGAAGAGCGCCAGGAAGCCCTGGGTACGGGAGTTGATGACATCGATCTCGTGCAGGGACACAGTGTGCACCACCTCTTTGCGCTTCTGCAGCTCTCCATCGGGGCACTGCACGAACTTGGTCTGCGGGGCCGCAGGGGAGGGTGGAGACAAGGCAGAGAAAGGCATGGAGACCCAAGAGGGCTACTGGGGGAGAATGGGGCTCCCTGAAATGGAGCTGGGAGTCTAAAGAGAGGAGAGGGATAGGGGTCACCACAAACCCCAGACCCAAGAGGAGTCAAGACCAGGGGTGTTCACCTGTGTGAAAGGATGGGGGCCTTCCTAGAGGACCCTGCAAAGCTCAAGCAACAGGGAAGAAATAGGGTTCAAGTGCCAGGCTGGGGTATCCCAAGAGCACCAGGGACTTGAGGTCATGGTGACAGCAGGCCCTGGGTGGTGGAGGAGACAGGGCCACCCCGGCCCACCTGGGAGCCCATGGCGTCATAGTCGCGTGCGCGTGTGAAGGAGCGGCCCAGCTTAGAGATCTTGCCCGTGGCCTTGTCAATGGTGATCACATCCCTGCGGAGGGAAGGGAAGGGTATGAGGAAAGGCGGGGCCCAAGCTCCCCACCACCCCGCAAGGCACCCACTGCTCACCCAGCCTGGACCTTGTCCTTGGTCAGGGACTCGATCATCTTGGTGCCCAGGTCGTAGATGGTCTCCATCTCTGTGGTCTTGAGGGTTAGCTTGCCCACCTTGGAGCCCTGGGAGGGGGGCGAGCAAGGGAAGGGGCTCACAGGTGGCCCAGGGCTGCCAAGTTTCCAGTCCAACCCAGGCCTGCTGACTCCACTTCCTGAAGAGCACGACACGAGGAGGCTATGGGGGTGACGTGTCCACCTTCACGATTGTCGTGATGGGCTCATGGACGTGGACTTGTCAGAACCCGGCAAATCATGCACTCCCAACAGGTGCCTTTTATTACCCCTTTTTTGGGAGACAGGTGTCAGGATTAGAAGCACTGGGATTAGAGGAAGGAAAGAAAAGGAATTTGGCCTCCCTGAGTAAGGTTTTACCGTTTACAGGGAGGATGCATTCACGGATTTCTTGTGTGATAAAAACATAATGTAAAACTTAGCTGTAAGAACATTATTGGGACATAAGAAAAAATCGGAATACAGACTGTGAGCTTTCTATCAATTAGTTTCTTGAACTTATGGTGTTACCTAAGTGAATAACCTCGTTCACAGCAAATGTGCAAGGAAACGTTAAGTCTTCAAGGAGTGTGATGTATGCAGTCTGCTCTAAAATGCTCAGAAAATGGACAGATGACAGAATGATAAGGCAAAGGAGGCAAAATGCTAAAATTCACTGAATTGTACCCTTTAACAGTTAACCTGTTAGGTGAATTTTATTCAAGTTAATAAAAAGAGGGTGGGGTGTAAGGGTGATTCAATGATAGAATGTCTGCCTGCCATACAGGAGACCCGGGTTCAATTCCTGGCCCAAGAACCCTCCCAAAATAAAAAATAAACTGAAAATAAAAAAGAGTGTCATCATGAATGTTAATAAAGGCATTTGTTTTCCTGCTATAGATTACTAATTATTTTAGGAGACCTCTTCTGGATTCTGGGAGCCCCAACGGCCAGACTATCCAGAAAGGCTAAGTCAACTTGGAAAGACCCAACATTTCTTTTTACAGGACTTTTAATAGGACATTTGATGACAGAACTCTAAAGCTCTGAAACTCCCAATTGTGATTCTCATTTTCTTTTCCAGCTCATGTCATATAAATTGGAATAAGGAAGCCTGGCTGCATGTCGCCAAAATACCCGGGGCTATGATGCCGCAGGGTAATGGCAGTTCAAGCACGCTGTCTGACCATGGAGAAGTGGGTTGGACACCGGACCCAGTGAGGCTCCCGGGCTGTTTTCTGAAAACTTCGGCTGGGAAGGCTGAGTTTGGCATTACCTTGCTCAAGGAAATCTCCTGAGGAGAGCCCTTTCAATTTAATTTACCTGTACCTCCAGAGGCAAGACTGGATCCTGAATCTCAACCTAGCTAGTTTCACACGTCAGATGTGAATTTCCTAAATAACCCCATTTAGAGACTCCTCTGTAAATGGTTTACATCTCGAGGAAATGATTATGAAAGGGAACGTTTACTTCTGTGGGAGTCTGGGGGTGCTAACTGGAAAGAGGCACATGGAAGGGGCTTCTGGGGTGTCTGCCGAGTGCTAGGTTTTGACCTCAGCGGTGTTATAAGAGCATTGCTCAATAACTTATTAGATGACCTGTGGGTTTTACACATTTCCTTGTATCTGTTTTACAACAAAAAGGCTAATAAGAAAAGAAAATCTTGCCTAAAATAAAAAAAGAGAAAACTATACTTATCATGCAAGCTGGGTGGGAAGTGCCTTCTAGTACTAATCTGTATAAGTCCCACAAAACCTATTAGCCATTACCTGTGGGGAAGTTCCAAACTTTCCTTTTTCTACCACCTAGGTTTTACAGCTGTGTCCCTCAGGACAGGCAAACCATGGTCAATGGGATGGGCTCCTGCTGCCGGAACTCTGTGTGCAGAATGGACCTGGCACCTACTCTCGTACCCTGGGACCAGGGATGGCTGGGGCTCAGGACCAGACTCACCGTCCCTGTGGCTGGCCGGTCGATCTGGACCTCTACCACCTCCCCTTCGATAATCTCGGTCTCCTCCCTGAGGCAGAGCAGATGTGAGGAGGAGGCCTGGCCCCCGCATTCAGGGACCACTACCTCCCACACTAGGCAGGGGTCCGCCCAGAAGCTGCTGGGAGCTGGTGCACCCACCGCGAGGCCCCGTGCTCACTTGATGCGAACGCCAATGGAGCGCCGGAAGGCCTGTGTCAGCGCCTCCGTCTTGCTCATCTCCAAAGAGAAGATCTCGCTGCCAGCGATGGCTGTGAATGGGGTATCAGGGCCCAGGGCCTGAGCCATGCCTAGGGAGGAGATGGTCTGGGTAAGTGGAGGAGGCTCTGCCACCAGGGCCCCCACATGCACGCATGGCAAATCAACTACTCTTCTGGCCTGGGAAGGCCAAGGAACAGTAGAAAAAGCCAGGGAGGGGGTGCTGTGCCCCTCATGCAACCTCCCTGAGCCTATCTCTCAAACTTCAGCCTCAGGGGCAGGGATGAGGAGCAGAGGTAGAGGCCAAGGGGGCAGAAAGAGCAATTAAGAGCAGTTAAGCCCTGGGACCAGACTTCCTAGGTTCAAATCCCACCCCATCACTTAGCACTGTGTGATCTTGGGATGTCTCATTTGCTCCCCGAGTCTCAGTTTCCCCTCGGTATGATGGGAATAACAGCAGAACAAGGAACACTATGTGCCTGGCACAGGGCAGCACTCAGCACAGGAACAATGCAGGGGCATGCCAGCAGGCACTGGTGCTCAACTTGTGACCCTATCACACAGCCTGAAGCCAGCACAGGGACAGACCTGAGGCTGGCGGGGGTGGAGGCTGATGGGACAGCTTCCTGCTCTCACCCCAAGCACTGAACCCCTCTCTCCAGCTGCCCTTCTTGAGGCCTCTGCCTGGCTCAAAGCCAAGTCCTTAGAAAGAATGTCACAGAACCTTCCTGAACAGCTGTGAGGTAGGATCACATGTCCCCTTTCTCTGTGGAGGAAAAGACTGACGCTCTGAGAGGCAACGTGTGAGGCTCAATCCCCTCTAGAGGCTCTGGTGCTCGATCTGGCTTTCTCCTCCACAATGGCCCTTGGCACAGAGCTTAGCAAGTGTCTGTGCAACGAATGAGGAAGTAGATGGGTGCATCATGCCACACCACACTATGATGGGACTCCTGTGGCCTTTTCTGACTTTCACCAGACTAGGAACTTCTCTGGAGTGAGGGCCAGGCTGAACACCTCTCAGGATCCCAGGTACTGCCCAGTGCAAGGCCTGGCCTGTGGAAGGCCTCACCCCAGAGACATGACAGAGGAGGAACAGTGAATGACTGGCTGAAGAGGTCATGTCTGCCAAGTTCGGTGCCTACTGTCTTCTGGAAGACTCTAAACATCCCACCTGACTTAGCTCAGGCATCACTTGTCTGGGAAGCCTCCCCAACTTACTGCCACCACATGAACCACTACCCCACCCATTAGGGTTGGGAGCCTCCTCTGTCCTGTGCTGCTTCCACCAGAGCACACATCACCCTAGAAGTGACTGTGTCAACGAACACCTTCCCCAGATCAGAAGCTCCTTGAGGTCAGGGCCTTGGTCTCATGCATCCCTTTGTCCCCATGGTTCAGTCCAGGGCCTAAAACACAGGGTACTTGAGTGAATGCTGCTTTATTTTACTTGAAGACCTGGCCATTCCCTTCTCACTACCTGAGGACAGGGGTAGGAGGGAGGACTTTGACTCATGTAGGAAGAGAGAAGGGTCAAGGAAAGCTTCAACCAAGTGGAGAAACCTAGGCAGAGAGTTTTGAAGGATGGATAGTTCAACAAGGATAATGAGGAGTTGTGAGTGAAAAGATCTCAAATCTGTGGACTGCAACAAGAAATTCTGGTTTTCTACCTAACCCCAGAATTCTTCCTTATTAAAGCAGCAATGGCCCACATTTAAAAAACAGATTTTTATTTTAACGTCCCAACCTCCCTTGCAGCAGAGTTTGACCATATAATTAAATTCTGGTTGATGAGATATAAGCCAAGTGTGTGGGATTCCCAGGACAGCTGCTTAAAGGGAAGCACGTCTAGGCCCTTTCTCATTGTCATTTCCCTCTCTTGCTGTTGTTTGGACAATGTATGGGGAGACTAGAGCTTAGGCAGCCCTCTCAGAACATGAGGTGATGGTGACTCAGAAGCCAGTGCAGAGGATGCTGAGGCAGGAAGTAACCAACTTCACAGCTGTCAATGAATGGACTTTCGAGTAATCAAGCCACTGCCATCTTGGGTTTGCTGTTAAATGAAGCTGACCCTGATCGACACGGAGGGGACCATGTGGCAGAGACCAGGAGCGCACCAGCACAATGATCTGCTTACCCATGGCGATGGCCGTCTTCCCAGTACCTGGCTGGCCGGCAATGAGGACCGCCCGCCCAGCGATCTTCCCTTCCCGGATCATCTCCAGCACCACGCCGGCTGCCCGCCGGGCTGCCAGCTGACCCACCATGCCCTGGGAAGCCTGAGGGAGGAGGAGGCAGGAGAGGAAATGAGGAACGTCCTACTGGTACCCACTGCATTTCTACTGCGCAGCAGCCACTGAGGAGCAAGAAGATACTGCTGGCCAGGACTCCTGGAGCAATCCTGAAAGGGGCACAGAGAACTGTCCTCCACCCCAATTTCTTAACATCAGTAAAACTCCACATATGCTGAATTTTACAGAGCCAAAGGTCTGGGAGCTGGAACAATTACCCACCCTCTCAAGTGCCCCGTGGCCTCTCAGGGACCCTTCAGCCCAGGCCCCCATGGTGCTGCCTTTACACCCCAGGGCCCGCTGTTCTACCTGCCGTGGCTCCAAGGCATCATCCAGCCCCAAACCCCGAATGTGGGAGTGAGCACCTGTGTATGGGGAAAGAACAAGGACACACGTTACTGGCCAGCTCCTGGGATGAGTGGCCTTAGGTAAGGAGCTTCCCCTCCGAGCCCTAGTTTCCTCCTGTCAAATGAGGGCTCAAACTTCCAACTCACAGGGTTGCTGGGAGGAGAATGGACATGGTAAATGCTCGGTAAATTGAAGATGCTCTTAGGATAAGGTCCTGGCTGGACCACAATCAGTAACTCAGTCAACCGTACAGTCTTACGGGAAACTCAGGAGCTAACCATCACACCTACGCTGTGCTCAGAGCCTATGCAGCCCTCTCCCGTCCTAAAGTCATTTGACCTAACGCTGCAAAATAAGACCTCCAGCCAAGATCACCCTGGGAGTGCCTGGGGACTGCAAGGAGGGGAGGGAACGACACTCAGATAGAGAAATCAGGGCCTTGCCAGGATTGCAAGCCAGTGAAAGGCTAAGACCAGACCCAGCACCTCACACCTGATGAGGGCAAAGCAAAGTACAGCCTGTAGGAAACAGGCACAGCTGAGTTACTGCCCCACTGAAATGACCTACCATCTGGCCATTTAAGAAAAAGTTTGCCCACCTCTGACCTAGACTATGAGCACCTCTAGGTGGGGCTGGGTACAGCTGGCTCGTCCTGTGCCCTCAGCTCCCAGCACTGCCTGGCCCTTTAAGTGCTGTAAAAGGGCCAGTACCTGGACGGTAAGTGCTTTACATGAACTGCCTTATTCAATCTTATAAACACCAGTGGATGAAGTATCATAGGTCTATTTTGCTGATGAAGAAACTGAGGTACAGATAGCAATTAGTTCCCAGCCATAGGGGTCAGAAGCGGCAGAGCTAGTCTTACAGAAGCCAGCCATGTGCTTACACAGCCCATGTTCTTAGCCACTAGCCCTTTACCACCTATTTTAGAGATGCTGCCTGAATGAATCTGCAGAAGGAATGAGTGAAAAACAGAGTGAAGTCTTTTTCCTCCAGGTGCCTGTTGGGGGCACATGGGACAGGTGGGGTCCAGTCCTCACCGATGCGTTCGATCCTGGTCACATCACGGATTTCTGGGACCTTGGTGGTGGCTGTCTGGGGATGCAGGAACACGTGTGAGAAGAGCCCTGTCATCTTAGCTTTCACCAGCTCCTCCTGCCCACATCCCACAAGAGTGTCCTTTCCAATCCTTCTCCTCCTGGGCTTGCAAACCCCCAGCCACCAGTCACTCTCACCCTTCCCAGTTGTCTCCCACTAATGCTGGCTGGTCACCATCACTACACTAGGAAGTCCCAGGAAGACAAGGACTGTGTCTATCTCATTTACAGCTCTGTTCTCAGGGACTAGCATACATCCAATGCTCAGGAACTACTGGTGAATGAATAAATGAAGAACCCTCCCCTACAACTGTGAGTTCTTTAATGACAAAAACCAGCACAGAACCAACATCATGCTCTATCTGGTTGGCCCCTGATTTCCTAGCCTCTTCTCACATCACACTTCCCCAGACCTCAGCCATCAGGCTTTTGCACTGATCCAGCATGCTTGTTGCTCCTGCTCACTGAATTAGCTTAGGTATCACCTCCTCAAGGAGGCCCTCCCTGATCACCTCTGCTAGGACCTCTGGACGTATAGGCAGAAGGAAAGGTCCCTCTTTGAAGCAATGATCTCCCTATGTGTTTCATATTCATGAGGGAGACTGCTAGATGGATGCTCTTGGCTCTAAAAGACTGTAAGTCCTGGGAAGGGCATGTCCTGCAACTCTTGTTCACTTCAGGGCATGATTTTTTATAGACTGAGTGAGTGACATACTGAAATATTCAGGCCTTAATGAGCTCATCTAACAAGTATGTATTGAGGCCTTCTGGGTATCCTGCTCTCCAAAGAGAGGAACTTAGCCACTATCCTTTCTCATATGGAGACAGAGGTAAGTAAACTACCAGGCCAATTCAAGAACCCCTCTGAGAGCCACAAAAAATCTATACAAGAATCTTCATTGCAACATTATTCACAATAGCCAAAAAGTGGAAACAACCCAAATGTTCATCACCTAAGGAACAGATAAACAAAAGTGGTCTCTCCATACAATGGAATATTATTCAGTCATAAAAAGGAATAAGTTCTGATATATGCCACAACATGGATGAGCCCTGAAAACATGATGCTGAGTGAAAGAAGACCGTCACTAAGGACCATACGCTGTATGACTCCATTTATACGGTATGTCTAAATAGGTAAATCTGTAGAGGCACAATGCAGATTAGTGGTTGCCTAGGGCTGGAGCTATTGGAGGGGGAAATAGGGAATGACTTCTAATGGATACGGCGTTTCTTTTGATGGTTGCTTTGGTGATAATGATTGATGGTGACACAACAATGTGAATACACTCAAAACCATCCATTGTATACCTGCAAATGCATGAAGAAGTGTACACTTCAAAATGTGTGAACTGTGCAGTATGTGAATTACATTTCTTTAAGTTGTTATTTAAAAAGATTAAATCACACACACAAAAAGAGAAGAAACCAGTGTGCTAACCCTAGCCTTTCCCTCTGCCACCTAACTCCAGGCCTCCTTCCTTCCCATAGGTTTCTCACCAACCCTCTCCTTCTTCCACCTGAATGAGGCACCGCAGGCATCCAACGCGGCAGGAGCCCTGTTTCTGTAGCATCAAGAGTTTAGTCTTCAGGGCCACTGTAGAGTCACAAGCCTCTCACCAACTCTCTCCTCATAGGAGGATGGAACCCAGGAGAAGTAGGGGACATTGCCCCCCCCAACTACTATCAGAACCATACCTTACACACACACACACACACACACCACAAGGCTCTACTCAAGGCAGATAAGAGACTTGGATCCAGGAATGTCAACCCTTAGCTCTCCCAACATGAACAGACCTCTCACCAGGGACCCTCCCACAGGACCCTTTCCTCTTACCATAATCTTTCCTGCACGCTACTGCTCACTAACTCTGTGGAAACAGAGGTCATTTTAAAACTCTGGCACGCTATCTCCTCATACTCCCAACACTTTCTCTGCATCCATAGGAACTGAGTTTTAGAAGACTTGAGCCATCTTTTTTACTTCTCTTTAGGGCCCTTGCCGTGGTAACAGCACAGGCTCAAACCTTGCCCTCCCATCACCCTTCCCCCAACTTGCCTGGCGTCACTGTGGGAGCTCAAGCATCTAAAAGCCGAGCCCAACCCCCAATCTCAAGTCACATCTCTTCTTCATTCAAACATCTCTTCAGTAGGTACTTGGGGCCAGGTCCAGAGTACCTGGGAACTCCCTCATGGAGTTCACATTCATTCATTCATTTAAACATTCAAGAGATAATTCAATGAGTAGTCACATGGAAACATGCCTTGTATATGAAAATGGTCAAAACGTTCCCATGACAAGATCCCAAGTCTCTGAGCCCCTGACCAGCCACTGACGGCCTTGTGGTTCTCAATGCTGCTTCTCATGGTTCAAGGAATGATAAGCAAATTCATGCTCTCAAAACATAGAAAAGGTACCTCGCCTGTGCTTCTCCCTTCAACCTAAAGTGCCATTTACACAATCCACCACCCAAGGCTCTCAAATAGCTTGGAGCCCGAGACGCATCCGACTATGGGGTAAGGACTGCAGAATGGCTCCTGTTGAACCCAGGATTCCGGAATCCCAGTTATCTCTTTTATCCTCCCTCAAACCCGGGAGTCCAAACCCCCAGCACACATCCTCCCTAGAACCTAGGAGTCCAGCCCCGGGCTCCCTCCTCCCTCAGTCCTGGGAGTCCAGCCCCCCAGCCCCGGAAGTCCAGGCCCTCAGCCCCTCCTCCCTCAGACCCAGGGGTCCAGACCCCCAGCCCCTCCTCTCTCAGACCTAGGAGGTAAGGCTCCATTCCTTCGCTCCCCGCACGCTAGCACTTACCACGGTTGCCATGATGCTCACCAACCGCCAATGTCCTAGCGGAAACGGAAACGCATTAGGAACAAGGCGTTCTGGTCTTTCTAGGCTTTCGGATCCTCCACAGTTTTCGATGATCCCTCATAAATATGCAAAGTTCCTTGCGGGGGCGTGGCGTCGCCTCTGCCTTCCCTCACAGCCGCGGAGGTTAAGCTGGAAGAAGGGTGTCCGGACCTCTTGGGTCTGTTCCCAACGCCTCCGGGCTCCTCCTCCTCTTACTCAGCCCTCCTTGCTAAGGCCGATTGCAAAATCCTTAGCACCACTTTGAGCAATCACACGTCCTCCACGCTCCCTTTCCTCCTTCCCCACCCTCCTCTCTCTCCCCACTTTGGGGCCTCCAGCTTCAGACCGACAGGCCTGAGGGCCAATCGCTTCTGTTAGCCTCATTTGGCGAGCCCCGCCCCTCCCCCGAGCTGTCTTCGACCACTAAGGCGGGGCCGGGACGAAGCGAGCCCGAAGCTGTTCACCAATGAAGAGACGCCGGCGGCCCCGCCCCCTGGACGCGGACCAATAGCGCTTGCCGGGGGGCGGGCACCGCCTCCTGGCGGCCGGAGACTTCCACTGCAGGGCCGCCTCCAGGCTCAGTGACGCTGCGGCAGCGTCGTAGCCCAGGTCCGGGCCCTGCGGGGCGGGAGGGGGCGTGCGGTCGGGCAAAAGGAAGCTGAGCAAGTTGCAAAGCTTCCCGTCCGGCATCAGCTACCCGGTGCATTCCCCGGACACGTCTGGAGCCGCCACCTGTGGCCGCCGGAGACCCCTCCCGCGCCGGCCATGCCTCTCTACCGCAGTTTGTCTGTGTCCTCGCTGCCAGGACTAGAGGAATGGGAGGATGAGTTCGACCTGGAGAACACGGTGCTCTTCGAGGTGGCCTGGGAGGTGGCCAACAAGGGTGAGCGCGCCAAGCGCCCCAGCCCCGGACGCCAAGGGCCGTCAGGGATGGAAGCCTGGAGCTCGGAGTCATGGGGGGGACAGGGCTCGGTGACGCGACTCTTGGGTCCTGGGCAAGGAGCCTGTGACTCCTGTGCCCTTGGGGAGGGCCTGGGGTATGTCTGCCCCCCGGGGGGGAGGGGAAGGGTCGCCTGCCTGTACAGAGGGGAAAAGAGGCTGGAGGCCCAGGTCCCGAGTCTTGGAAGAGAGGGGGTGGAAAGGAAAGAATCCTAAGTCCTGGAGGGTGCTCCTGACCGACCGGAGCCCCGGGTCCTGAACCCGGAATGGGGCTGGGGCTTCTGATCGCAAACCTGGAAGGGGGCTGCGGTTTCAGACCAGAGGTCCTGGGGGAGGGGACCAGGCACTGTGACAACGGGCTTGAGGGAGAGTGGGCTGGAGATGGATCAATTGGATGATTGAGTCCTGGGAATAGGATCTGGGGAAGTGGCTGCTTGGGAAGGGTGTGGGGACCCAAATTCTTAAGTCCTAGGTACTGAAGGAGCCAAGTGACTGGCCGTCGATTCCTAGGCGTAGGGGGGCCTGTGGGCCTTGGATACGTGCGTGCTGGGCTGTGGAGGGCCTGGAAGACCAAAGTTGGTCAGGGGCCGGGCCCTGCAATGGGAGTGGCTGGGGGACTGGCATTCTGTGTCCCGGCCTTCGAAGGCCCTGAGGTTCTGAGTTTGGAGAAGTTTGGAGCTGGAAACCTAGGAGCTAGGCCATTTTGCTCCTCAGAAGGGAGGGAGCTGGTGGGGTTTGCTTTGCTGGGTCTTGGAGGAGAAAGGGACTGGGTCTCCCATCACCGGAAGGGGAGGGGTGGGCCTACAGGGAGGCATGGGCCACCGGGGCTGGGCTGTGGGAAGTTGGGAAGTGAGAGAGACCAGACTCGTGGGTCTGGGGTGGAGGCATGGGAGGGGCAGGGCCCCAGGTGCCTGGGTCTCCAGTGCTGGAGAGGAGACTGGGGGGTATGTGGGGGCAGGTCAGTAGGGTCCCCAGGGGTGGGGTGGGGAGTGACAATTCAGACTTCTCTTGGGCAACGTTGGAAGCTGAATTGGGCCGCGAAAAGAGGGAAAACTGAGCCCTGGTAATCCTCAGCCTTTGTCATCCTTTGGGCCCCAGCCCCCTCCTCCCTCAGACCCAGGAATCCTGAACCCCAGTCCCTCCTCTCTCAGACCTCCACCCCCTTCTTCCCCTGCCCCTCCCCCCTCCCCCCTCATTCCAAAGTCTGGCCTCCCAGCTCCCTCTTCCCACTGCCCCCACCCCTCGCCTGCCTCCCTGCCCCATCCCCACCCCAGGCCCCCCTGGACCTCTGTGGGGGCCCAGCCGTCATGCTCTTGGGCCCACAGTGGGCGGCATCTACACGGTGCTGCAGACGAAGGCAAAGGTGACAGGGGATGAGTGGGGCGACAACTACTTCCTGGTGGGGCCGTACACGGAGCAGGGTGTGAGGACCCAGGTGGAGCTGCTGGAGGCCCCCACCCCACCCCTGAAGAGGACCCTGGACTCCATGAACAGCAAGGGCTGCAAGGTGGGACACTGCCCCACCGAGGGCAGGGGGGGAGCCGCAGAGGGAGAAGGGGGACTGGGGCTAGGTGGTCCCAGGGAGCGAGAGGGGGATAGGTAGAGATACGGGATGACCCAGCACTTTCCTGGGCAGAGGAGAGAAAAGATCCCTAGACACATAGGAAGATACAGGACCCCAAGAAGTTGTTGCCAGGCTCTAAGACACTGGGAGATGGACAGACAAACTGCAGGTGCGAGACAGACCAAGAGATGGAGCCAAGAGGCAAAGAGAGAGACCCAGAGAGAGAGAGAGAAGCTTGATGGACATCCAGGTGGTGTCCAGGAGAGGTGGGCTTGGGCCCAGGCAGGTGTGCAGGGAAAGAGGTTCTCAAGCTCCAAGGTCAAATCTGGCTTCTCTACCTCCTGGCCACGTGACCTGGGCTAATGGACATGCTAAAGGCCTCTGCCCTGGAGGATTGCTAGGAAGATGAGAGCATTAATAAAGTAAAGTCCTTAGCACAGTCCTGCATGCCACTTTCACCACGTGTGAGTGTGAGCAGTTATCTTCAGCAGCATCATCAGTTCCACAAACAGCTGAGCTTGGAGAGGCAGGTGACAGGCAGACAGAGGATGACAGATGGGTGGATCGAGTATCCCAAGAGGTGGCCTCTGGGGCAGGGCAGTGGGTGGATGGACAGACTCTAGGTACAGAAGCGAGACTGCAAGATGTTTTTAGAGAGAAAGTCAGGCCTAGATGGAGGGTGGAAGATGGAATACCAGGAAGAGAGCAGAAATAAACAGACAAACTGACCCAGGGGACTCTAGCATAGGCAGATCGAGGAATTAAAGAGAGGAGGAGAGAGCCCCGAGCCCCAGGGTGAGCTCTGGAGGATGAGCACAGAAAGAGGTGGCTAATGTGCAAGGAGAGGGCCATGAGGCAGCAGGGGTCTGGGAAGGAGAGATGTGTGCCTCTTTCACTCATTCACAGCCTCTGATCTGGGGGGCTCAGACTTCAATCAGGCCGGACCATGTCCCTAGGGGACCCCAGGGCAGCCCAGTCCCTCCCCCAGGGCAGCTGCTTCCCACGTGCTGGGGGCCTAAGAATAGCCCCCCACCAGCAAAAGGGCAGACAACAGCTGGGAGGGGGAGGAGTACCAGGGACAGGCTCCCTCCCACAGCAAGGAAGAGCCAGGTTGGAGAGGGTATGACTCCTTGCCGGCTGGCCAGAACTGTGGCAGCAGGCCCAGTACCCAGCCGTGGTCTCGGGGAAGGCAGCAGACCAGAGAAATGTGATGAGGCAGAAATGAGGCAGCGAGGCCCCAAAATGTGCCAGTGGGTAGAAACATGAAGCCCTAGGACATAGCCAACAGGACAGGCAGTGTTAGAAATCTGGCTGCAAAATGGGCCTAGAGGCAGAGAAGAGAGGCTGCAGGTGAAAAATAGGTGGTGAAAGGGACAGAAACAAGGGTGCGGGTTGAAGCATTGTGGCAACGGCAGCAGTAAAAGGAGCATCCAGTGAAAGGAATTAACAGCAGAAAGAAAAGGCAACAGGAGAAAGTAACATGGTCATGTGGTTACAAGTAGAAAAAGAAGGCAGGAGGCGGAAGGGTGGCAGTTATAGAAACTAAGCAATGGATGGGGGAAATTTTGCAACAAAGATGGGAAGAGATTGTGATGGGAAAAACTAGCAGCAAATAGAGAAACAAGGCAGAGGACAGACGTGAAGCAGTGAGCACAGACACTGGTCCTGGAGACGTTTGGCTGAAGCCCTGAGCCTTCTTATGGGACCTTCTCACACCCCTCCCCCCCCCCAGGTGTATTTTGGGCGCTGGCTGATTGAAGGTGGCCCGCTGGTGGTGCTCTTGGATGTGGGGGCCTCAGCCTGGGCCCTAGAGCGGTGGAAGGGGGAGCTCTGGGACACCTGCAGCATCGGGGTGCCCTGGTATGACCGCGAGGCCAATGACGCCGTCCTCTTTGGCTTCCTCGTCACCTGGTTCCTGGGTGAGGTAGGCCCTGCTGCTCGCCTGAGAGCCAAAGGGTGGCTGGGTGCCCCCCTCCCCACCGGGGCACTCTGGGAGTTTTCAGTCTCTTAATCCAAGGATTAGCTCTGCCCTTTGGGGATAGGGACACCCAGAGGCCCAGCCTTTATTGACTCACATCTTCCGAGTATAGGGATTCTTTAGCTTGGCCAGAGGCTCAG
>PVIY010035391.1:0-19231 GCA_004026745.1 Myrmecophaga tridactyla
TATGGAATAAAAATAAATAATAGGGGGAACAAATGTTAAAATAAATTTAGTTTGAAATGCTAGTGATCGATGAAAGGGAGGGGAAAGGGGTATGGTACGTATAAATTTTTTTTCTGTTTTTGTTTTATTTCTTTTTCTGAATAGATGCAAATGTTCCAAGAAATGATCATGATGATGAATATACAACTATGTGATGATAAAAAAAAAAAAAAAAAAAAAAAGTAACTCTCGGGTGGGCCACAGTGGCTCAGCAGGCAGAAATGCTTGCCTGCAATGCCAGAGGACCCGGGTTCGATTCCGGTGCCTGCCCATGTGAAAAAAAAAAAAAAAGTAACTCTCTCTGAAATGTCTCCTTTTTTATAGGATTCAAGGTAGAATGGGTAGAGAACATGTCTCAATAATAATAATGTTTAATACCCACAATTGATTGAGTCACATCTGCGTGGAGATAATCTAATCAAGTTTCCAATCTATAGTGCTGAAACTGTTGCTCCCACAAGAATGATTAAGATTAAAACATGGCTTTTCTAGGGTACATAAATCCTTTCAAAGTGGCACACCCTCATTGTCAGATTTAACCATTTCCCGAAGGTACAACTTCTGTCTTAGCAGAGAAGACTCAGTAGCTATACCAAGCCACAAAGGTAAGATCTCATTGACTCAAGGTCTAAGGGAAAGTTGGATCATGAAGCCCACTTTCTGGAGGCCTGTAATGGCCACAGTCTTTAGCAGAGGCCCATGTACCACCAGGGGTTAGCATATCAAGGGTGTATAGAAAGAGGCTGCTGGAGCAAAGACCAAAATTGTATAGGCATACTGGGTTCATAAGTTATAAGAGGCATTTTCCTCAATAGCCAGAGCATCGAATCAGAAGTTGATGTTGGGTGTTACCAGAGCAAAAGTCTGTTGTATGGCTAGTTGGACTGGTTCCCAAGCTTGCTGCTTCAGATTCCTCGTGTGAAGTTGGCAGATTTTCAAGTGACCTCCAAAAGAGGTCACTGATCACAAAAAGAGCAATAGATGTGATAGATTTTTCTCTAGAACCTGTTGAAGACCAGGAGGTCTTGGGCCTGTTTGAGTGTCTGGGAGGCCTTAAAAGGATGGAATTTAACCACTTCTGGAATTTGTCTACCCTCCAAGAACCAAATAATGCTAAAAATAGAAAAAGCTTACAGAAGTGGGAGGTTTCTATACCCCTATTTTGAAGACCAGTCATTGGTGTATTCAGGTCCTGTTGGAGTGTGCTGTGAATCACCTCCTAAAAGAATGTTGCCAATATAATGCCACATGTGTATTGCGGGGCTCAGTGTGATCTGATTACGATCTTCCCGGAATAATTTGTTGTTTTAGTTTCCTTTGACTGCTCAAGCAAATATCATGAAATGAGTAAGGTTAAACAATGCAAATGTATTAGCTAACAGCTTTGAGGCTGAAAGAAAGTCCAAATCAAAGCATATTCAGTGCAATGCTTTCCTCCTGAAGACTGGTGTTCTGGGGCTGGCTGTTGGAGAACCTTTGTCCTTGGCACCTCGGTCACATGATAATGCACATGGTGGCATCTCTTGGCCTCTCACTTTGGGTTTTGTGGAATTTCAGCTCCTTTCTTTGGCTTTGTCTCTCTGTCTGAATTTCATTCCATTTATAAAGAACTCCAGTAATAGGATTAAGACTCATCCTGATTGAGGGGACCCATATCTTAACTGAAATAACCTCATCAAAAGGTCCTACTTACAATGGGTTCACACCCAAGGGAGTCGATTAGGTTTAAGAACACGTTTTTCTGGGGTACATACAGCTCCAACCCATCACAGTTCTTGTTTTACAATTTTATATTAGATATGATTATAGGTTCTTTACAAGGTGCGACACAACACAAAGACACTCGAACAGATGAAAGGCAGAACTCTTTGTTACTTATAGGTCCAAACATGAGAAGGCTGTGATGCAGAACCACATAGGTAATTGCCCAGGGAAGGGATAACAGTAATCTGGAACTGTAGGAGGTGGCTTATGTATGGCAGATGAGGTGGATTTAATTAGGTCTCAAGGGCTTTTGTGAATTGGGCATTATGGATACTTCTATGGGCTGTAGGAAAAAGGGGTGGTGCCTAGATATTTGATATCTGGGGCTTCTGGCATTTGGGTGTAATCCAGGAGTATGAGACTCCAATATGGGAAGTGGCTGGGGTAAAGGCTGAACAAACTGCCTGCAAGGGGGAATTGAAAATTTTTAGCCATGCCCTCAAAACTGCATCAAGACTGCACTTCTGAAAATGTTAGTCATGTGCCACTGCTGAATTATTTTGATATCCCACACAGTGGGGGGGTGGGTAGCAAGAAAATGTATTCAGGTTCCTTCAAAGGTGAAGGCAAATTAAAGTCGGTAGGCCTAAAGAGATGGAGACTGAGTAAAATATGTTGGCCTAATTGATAGCAACATATTTACCAGACTCATTCTGGATATCACCCACTATTTCAATAACATTAGGGATGGGGCATTGATGTTGACACTGCAGTACTGAGGGCAGGACAGTCAATTGTTAGCATCCATTGCATTTGTCTGCCTTCAACACTGGCACATTGAAGAGAAAAATGGTGGAGGCAATGACCAGTGTTTTTTTTTTTTTTAAAGAGATCTTGGATGTCTGGAGAAAAGACTTCAGTGCCTTAGTCCAGGTGGTATTGGGGAATAGTGGCAATCTTAACTGGGAGTAGCAGATTGTCTGGATCCCAAACAGGGATGGTGCCAAACTCTTCATTTTATTCCAGTGGGAAGAACAACCTGAAACAACATCCATTTCCACTGCCATGCAGAACCACACAGGGATTGCCCAGGACAGAAGGGCAGCAGCATAGCCACTGTGCCTGACAGCATCCTGGCAGGCCTGGAGAGAGAGAAGGCCATCGCTGTCGCCTCCACGAACAGGGACGTCTCCACCAGCACAAATCAAAGCAGGAATTTCCCACTTCTGTGAGGGCAAATGCAGCCTAACTCTCACAGAGTCCACTGTCTGCTTCCAGTCACCCCAGCTCTGCGCTGCCCACAGCAGGAATTTAAGATGGCCTCAGAGCATCCCTGGCAGACGTCTGCGCCGCTCCCCACGAGAGTAACTGAGGTGCTACGGCCCAGCACACCTCACCAGAGTATCCCTGCAGCCTGCTCCCTCCAGGGTATGTCCAAAGGAAACTTCTTCCATGCTGGGAATATCTGATGAGGTGAGTGACCAGCAGATTCCAGCCTTCGGTATGACCCAGCCTCTATCTCTGGCAAAATCAGTGCCAGTAGAGGTCTTTGGGAGCTTCGTCAGCAAGTTCACCTTCAAGTCAGTAGGCGAAATCTATGTTTCAGGTTTGCCAGACAACTCATTCAGGCTTCCTGAATGAATCTGGAAGCAAAGTCCAAGTAACGACACTCAAAATTCATGCGGTGGGCAGAGGTGGCAGTAGTAAAGAAAAGGAAAACAATCTGAAAGGACAACCTCTGCTCATGACACTTTCAATGGAATGTGAAGGTCAGGAGATCCATAAAAACCAAGGAGATGATGAGGTAGATCAGCAGGTGCTGGAAGCCAACGGCTGCCTCTGTGAGCGCAACAGGAAAGAGGTGCTGCTGTGTGTGCTGCTGCACGCGTGGGGCCCGTCCGGCCAAGAGAACTTTGTGAAACAGGGGACTGAGGAGTGCAGACTGCCACAGAGGTCTCTCAGCAGAGTTCAATTTAAGGACATATCCTGGACATCTACAGTCTTCAAAAGCACTTTTCCTTCTTCCCCCAAATAACCACAGAGCTTAACATTTCAAAGATTTCTCAGTGCCCCATAGACACAAGACCAGAGGCTGGCCTTAGTTGCTGGCTGGCCACTCTGCCCCAGCTGGGGAAAACTGCAGACACTGCACACGTATATTTTCCTGGGGGAACTTCTCACCCCTCATCTTTTCCATCTTTCCCTCTCTGTTCGTAGTGGAGAGGAGATAATTCTGCAGAAATAAAAAATATGGGTCCAAATGAGAACAAACAGAGCTATTCACTTCAAGCTGCTGTAGCAAAGGAGTCAGCCTCCATCACCCACGGGTTTGGCCGAGACTCTAAGGCAGGCAGCTGAGTGGCAAAGCTTCATAGTGAAAAATAATAAGAAACCCTCAAGTATGCTCTGATTGGAGGCCAGCAGACACCTCTCTTCCCTGCTCCATGAGATGGTGGAGACTGGATTGATGGAGTTTCATGGGAGGGTGGCTCAGGGTAGGAAAAATCTCAGGCTGGGTGGAAGAGTTCCCTGGCAGGCCCCCCCAGGTCCACTGCAGCTTCTATTCTCTCCTTCCCTCCTTCTCCTCCAAGAAAACCACAAGACATGGTCTGGTCCTGACCTCAAGCCCTGGACCATGAGTAGGTGGGGCAGGAGGCTGCAAAAAATGAGGGTGAGGGGACTAAGCTCCCTCTACACTGACTCCTCTGCCTTCCCTTCTTCCCCAAAACTGGGTTTTTCTTTTATAAGCTTCTGCACAAGGGGCATTTAATCCCCTCCTCATGAATCCATGCCATCTCCTCCCTGATTATTCTTCCAATAGAAAGAGGGCCTACCTAGGGCTGGGAATGGAGGGGACTTAGTTTTCAAAGATTAGTTTTTCCTAACATACATGGGTGGGAAACAAGCATGTTTAACAAAAAGAAGAAAGAGGTCCTGCTGTATTTTGAAAAATTATTTTCAAGTTCCACACAAAGCAGTATCTAATCTTTCCTGGAAAGGAACTTGCTTTGATACAGATTTAATGTGAAGGTGTTAAAAGAATAGATTGTGACACTTAAGCTAATTATAAAAATCTAAAGGGAAAAGGAGTAGGGAAGATTAAATAAATATAGTTATTGCATAAAATTAAGGCTCAGCTAAACATGTGAAACTAGTGATGATGCCCTTTTATCTTCAAAACACATAATAGAAAGACTTTTAGTTACTTTGCTCTAATGGTTTGGGAACACTCAATTAAACTTAAATAGTGCATAAAATGTGTATATGAATTTTATGACATTCTGCTCACTAATCATCAAAAAATGAACATTAACATTTACCTCAGCTCACTTCTATAACTCCAGTAAAATGAAAGTAAAAGGATTAATATAAAAAGTCAAAGCGCAAGGGGCAGGCCATGGTGGCTCAGCAGGCAGAGTTCTAGCTTGTCATGCCGGAGACTCGGATTTGATTCCCAGTGAGTGCCCATGCTAAATAAATAAATAAATAAATAAAAATCCAAAGCGCGAAGAGAAACAGAAGTGGCAAGGAAAGTGTTAGGTCGGGGGAATAAGGGAGAACTCTATGGCTGGTATCATGAAGTCACTCCAGGAGGAGAGGTGAACCATTACAATCAAGGTCCTTGCGCAGCAAACAGCAATTCAGGGACATCTAACCACCCGCTGCTCAACCCACTAGCATAATAATCCTTTGTTTAATGTGCCGCCCCTTTTATGTCATCATCTGACCCCTGCCCTTAAAAACTGCACTCGCCAAAGCCCGTGCGCGAACTCACCTCATCCCCTTTTGGGTTTGGTGAGCTCTGCCCAGGAGTACAGCCAATAAAGCACGCTCATTTGCAATCCTTTCCTCTACTTTCCTTTCTCTCAATTACCTCAAATCTTAAAACCTTTCAGAAAGCAGAGCATTAAAATTTTGGCAGCAAGAAAGAAGACATAGAAGTAGTAATTATCAGCAAATATGAGAAAGCCCAGACCAAGCTATCAGCGGCAGAAGTAGAAGAAACCTGATTCATGCTATAGCTCCTTCAAAGCTCCAAACTAGAGGCATCAGAAGCCCATTTCCCCTCCCAACTGGACAAAGATAGAAGTTTTGTTTCTAGAGATGCTGAATCGGCAAAGCTCTGGATTTAAGGATTATAAAATCCCTTTAGATTTTTATAATTAGCTTAAGCGTCACAATCTATTCTTTTAACACCCTCACATTAAATCTGTACCACAGCAAGTTCCTTTCCAGGAAAGATTAGATACTGCTTTGTGTGGAACCTGAAAATAATTTTTCAAAATACAGCAGGACCTCTTTCTTCTTTTTGTTAAACATACTTTTTTCCCACCCATGTATGTTAGGAGGCAGTAAGGCTGTACTGAAAATAAGGGAACAAGTCAAAGTCTACATACCAAACTGTGAGACCCTCTGATGTCTTTCCTCCACTAGTCTCTCAGAATATTGGTGGTTAATTTAGGGTAAACTTTCGGGTGACCTTTATTTTCTTCTCTCTGTTTATATTTATGTTTTGCATTCTTTACAATCAGAATGTGTTATTTACGTAGTTAAACTATCAAAAATCAGGAGGTAAATTATTTCCAACCTAAAATTCTATGTCTGGCTAAACCCCCAATCCATTATGAAGGCAGACTGAAGCATTTATCTAACATGCAAGGTCTCAAATTGACTTCCCAGATATCAGGAGCCTTCTGAAAACTGCACTCCACCAAGATGAGGGACTAGTATAGGAAAAAAGGAAACATAAGATCCCCACAAATAAGAAATTCAATATATAGGAGAAACAAATGGAATGGTTAAGATGAAAGCAAAGGAAAGTATCTCTAGAAGCCTAGAGAATAAGCAATCTAGATTTGAGCAAGAGAATGGATGGCTCCAGGAATGATGGATGCCTCCAGAACAGTCAATTTATCCATTAGGCACAGAAAGGCACAATGCCCAGGACCCAGGATACATTTAGAGACCCACAAAAATGTTTTCATTTTAATTTCTTTTGAAATCATAAGGAGAACAAGTGTGTATTAACAATGAATCTATAATAATAAACTTAGCCTGGATAATATTAATCTTTATACTACTGTAGCTGTAAAATATAACTTCTATTTATTTATTCTTAATGGAGGAAGGAGTCTACAAAGGCCAAGTTGTCTACAATTCATAAAAGTGATAATGTGGCCCTGGCCTCCAGGAAAAAGAAAATAACAGAAACTGATGGTTTCATTTTAATATATTGAAAGATGATGAAAGGTGATTTATACTTCTGTTAGAATTTGAGAGAATGGATTACCGATAAGTATATAGAAAATTAAGCCAACAAAAAATTAAGACAACGGATTATCAAGGGAAAACAAAAGAAGTCTCTAATAAAAGACATGCAGTCCTACAAGTTCAGCTGTGAATAATATCAAATTTCCAAAATAAACACTGAAAATTGATATTAAAAAATATATTACTACATTAGGATGATGGGAGAAGATAGTGCCAGGTTTAAGACAGCCAATGCTTTATCTTTTGTAGTAGGAAGGCAGAGGTTAGGAATTAAACTAAAAATTTAAATTGTACTAGAAGCATGTTATAGAAATGTGAAGGTAAATAATAGAAGAAACAGTTAAAAGAGAAAATAGTGTTGCATTTGGGAGTGAGAATTCGTGGTAGGAAAGACTGGAACTGGGTGCTGTTTTTTGCATTAGATGACACGTAACTTCCTGACCTTTTGAACATGTTACTTTACTTTAATGAAGTACAAAATTAAATGAAATTAAAAGAAGTATAGGCATTGGAAAATTTCCAACATGTCCATACTACAATGCATTTTCATACCTTATCCATGGATGGTTGATTTTTAAAAAGTAAAAGAGGAAAAGAAAATGCTCTTACCCAAAACAAAACCAAAGAAAATAGTTCATCTCTCAAACAGGAATAAAAGACCTATAGAAGTATAAAATAATTAGGGTATTTAGAGAAGTTCATGTCACTTTACAGAGATAGGAAAAGAAAATAATGTGGAATATAGAATACCGAAGAAAAGAAAAATCTCAGAGAAACAGTGAAGAATTATGATGAAGGTATTAGTGAGCACTGGGATACATGTCAAAAATGTTCACATGACTAATGCACCCTACCTAAAGTATGCAGGCAAGTTCAGGGACTAGCACGAGATCAAGGCCTCGGATGCCACTCAAATCCTACCTGAGATATAAAAAATAATTTTCCTTGATAAACTTGTTATTTTTTAATGGTAATATATATATATAAAATTCCCATTTTTAAGTATACATTTCCGTGGTATTGGTTGCATTCACAATGTTGTGTTACCATCACCACCATCCACTACCAAAACATTTTAATTACCCTAGTAAGAAACTCTGTACCCAATAAACATTAATTCAGCCCTCCTGAAATAGATCACAAAGAAAAGTCAGAATTGTAGGGAAGTGCAGGGAACCAGCAGCATTCATTTGTAAGACAGGGGCCACAAATGGGAGCTGGGGAAGACTTCTAAGGAGACTGTTTGCCCTGCATCTGATCATGTGCTTTCGGTTGTTGTTAGTAGCAGAGCAGACAGACAGGAAAAAGAGCCAGAGTAAAAACAGGAGAAGGACAAGCCAAAACCACCAGCACATCTGCAGCTGGCTTTCATAGCATCTAACCACAATCTACAGAGAATAACAGGTGCTACTTTACTTCCACCTCTCAAATCTTACACAAATATTTCTTTTAGCCAGCTCCAACATGGAATCATAAAGAAAATGTAGTTAAGCTTACGCAAGCTGACCCGGTACAAAACCAGGACAGGCTAGCCCTCATCAAACTGGTGTCGGCTCACCTCTTTTATACACATTTACCTTCCAATTGCAAAATTTCTCCTCTGTCTAATCATGATGCAATGATCTCTCATAACAACAGCAAACACCCTAACCCTCTCTCCAAAAGAGGATATAAAATACCTTGTCACTTTATGACCTTTAGGGAATGTTCATTTCTTTACTAGTTGAGATACATCCTCCTTTTAATGTCCCAAGATATAAGCTTAACCACTATTAAAACATTTTAAGTTCACTAATAGGAGAATGGAGAGGGAAAAATAAAGAAAAACAATTTCTATTATATAATATATACAACTATATTCACATCAAATTAAAGAATATTCATAAATATTACAGTCCATCCCTGTGACTGGTCACAGGGTTATAGCTATTATTCATAATTTCCTTCTTCTACTACCCTTCCCAGTGCTTCTCCACCATGGAATCAACTTCAGTCTGCCATGGATCCTTATATGGTGGGGTCACCCAGACCTTCCTTCCTGAAGGATCTATGCCATTAGCAGTCCTAATTGTATTGAGCTGTTATAGTTTTAAGGTTTGCAACAGGACATGGAAGGAACCCCATGGATCTCCTGCAGTCCATACATCCTCCTTGTTGTGACAGTAACCCAATTTCCCCACGATAGACAGGATCACCAGTAGAATAGTCACCTTCTTTGCCTGTGGGTTCACTGGCATGAGGAGCCCAAATCAGCCAGGAAGGGTTTTGGTTTCAAAGTTAATGGAGTCATGAAGCAATGTAGATCCACAAGGCTAGACATCTCTTCTTGCCGGCAAAATGAACACCCAGGTTTAATAATTAGGATATTTAGAGAAGTTCATGTCACTTTACAGAAATAGGAAAAGAAAATTATGTGAAATATAGAATACTGAAGAAAAGAAAAGTCTCAGAAAAACTTGAAAAGCTCTTCCCACTGGAAGAATTTCCCTTAAACATTGTTCTTTAGAACCATCCCTAAATAGTTTTGATTACTTGTTTCCAATTTTGGGTTGAGTCAGCATATCACACAGAATCACCTATAAACTGACCCGCACTCTCTCTTCTTCTAATGAGCCACATGGAACACCTCATGAGGACACGGGTACAGGTTGAAACAGAAGAGGCAATATACTGGGAGTCATGAGAAGCTTGCCCGGTGACTTATTTTAGGACTTATTTGAGCCCAATTTCATGTATACACTTGATAAGAGTGCCGCTGTGCATATCCAACTTTATGGTTTGGTGTGTCAGACAATACCCAATTCATGATGAGAAGCATTAAGTCATATTTGAGTTGGTGGCCCATGGTCAAGTATTCATTCACTACCAGGGTTCTGGAGGAAACCGGACACTGTTCTTCAAAAAGAGAATAGCTATCTGCGGAGGATGGCACAGCATTCCTCCAACATCCTAAAGGTCTGTTCTGTAATTCACCTCCAAAGGCTCTATTGAGTATCTCTCAAAGACACTTTGAGAACCATCAAATCTGCTACATACTATGGCACAAAAAGCAGAGCAGCCTGCCTGTGGCTCAGACCTAATTGCAGAACCTTCTCTTGTTCTGGGCCCCCCTCAAAATTGGTACCCTTAAGGGTACATGAGAATGAGCAGAATCACTGCCTCAAGGAAGCATAAGTTGTCTCCAAAACTGACAGAGATTCACTGGGCTTGGTGCCTCTTTCTCAGTGGCAGGACAAAACAACACAACAATATGTCCTTCATGTTAGGATAAATAAATATGCCTTAAACACTGGGCCCCATAAAAGGGGTTTATTTTCCAGCCACTGGTATACATATGTCTTACTAAGGTATCTAGAATCGCTTCTATTTCCTGTTTTCCAGGTCCAATCAGTATAATATCACCCATATCACAATGAACCAGCATGATGTCTTGTGTAACGGAGAAATGATCAGTCTGCCACAAAATAGTGAACGTGCTGTAAAGATTATATAACCTGAGCCAGGACAGTGAAGGCATTTTTCTAATCCCGTGAACTGAAAGCACACTGCTTCTGTTGGTTTTTAGTACAAAAATAGAGCATAAAGCCTTTACTAGATCAATATTTGCACACCAGGTGCCAAGGAATGTGTTGATTTGTTCCAGCAAAGAAAAGACAACTGAAACAGAAGCTACATTGGTGTCACCACCTGATTAAACTGCTAATCATCCACCGTCTATTCACCAAGATTGATCTGCTGTTTGCTACAGATATAATTAAGCAAGCCATATTTTAAAGCGAAAGAAACTGGTGAAGACCACACAATTATTAAGTGTGACCAGGATTCAAGCCAGTGTCTGGCTGGTTCCAAAGTCTAAGCTCCTGGTCTCTACACGGTAATACCTTAGGGGCTCTCCCCCTCCCCTCTCCCACCCTTCCCCCACCACTCCCCACCCCCTCACCATCGAATCTGGATCTATGGAGTCATTATTAAGAATTAGGTAGTTTCACTGTTTAGCAAAGAACAATGTGTGTCTGTGCGTGTATGTGCGCAAAATTCACCCCTCCCCCAAAAAGCTAATCTATTTTGGTAGGTACCCTTTTGGCAAGATTTAAATGACTTCTAGTGGGCGATCAAATTGTTACTCACTCTCCTGACGGCGATCTTGTAACGTCTAAAGATCCTCAGCGGCTCCTCCGGAAAATTGTGAAGGCGGCTCGGGCTCGGCGCGGAGTCACCGCCCAAGGTGGGTCCCGCGCTGCCGGGGCTCCCGAGGCAGCCGCGTGCGCCCCCTGTCGGCCCCGGCGCGCAGTGTCCGCGCGGCCCTGAGGCGCGCAGGAGCTCGGGGACTTGGGACAAAACCGATTGGCGGAGCAACAGATGTTGAAACACCTGGAGGGACTTTTGCACAACTAACAATTCATTTGCAAATTGCCTGGCAAAGGTGAAAATGATCTTAGACTTTGCTATTGTTGGAGCAGCTGTTGCAGAACGTGCAGAGTTTAAAGGGCAAAGCGAACTGTTCTATCCTGTTTAGAGTATAAACTCGGACAAAAAGCGTTTGTGGGATTTGATGACAACGCAGAAAAGCCCCAGAATGCTGACCGGATTCTTCCTACTTCATCACTCGTTCCTGGCTTTTCCTCTGTAGGAAAAAAACAAATCGCCTAAAACAACATCCCCAAGAGAGGGAATTTTACGTTAGTCAAAACTTAAAATACAGTGTTCAAAATTTAAATTAAAAATTGAATACAAGTACTATCTGAGAAAAAGAATCTGAATGGAAAATGTTTTTATAAACAAAAGAGTAAGATTATGTTTTCTTCTGTCATTAAAGTAAATTCTACTGATGTTAATGAAAGTCAATCATGAATTTGACAGAAATGACATCCTGGCTGTTTTTTTCTGTTTGTTTGTTTGTTTTCTGTCAGCAAAATATGTTGCCAAGTGTGAATAACAGAATGTCAGTTTTGTTCCTTGTTTGTTCAAATAGTCAAACGGTTTGGTGCAATATTATATATTTTCCTGTTTTTCTTCCTCTCCTTTCTACTCATCCTACATTGTCGAATTGATTTGAAGACTAAAAGCAAATGCCTTCTGTAACTTCAGCTCTCCATTCTGAAGTATCTCCAATGGCCTTCCCTTCAACTCACTGGAAAGATAAACCACATTGTCTATACAATTATGACAAATTGTGCGCTGCTGTAACTTAACTTTTCTTTTTTACTGAAAGCAATCTGTCCCACAACTCTGCCCTCCAAAAATGAGTTTCCATAAAACACAAAACTCTCTAAATCACCCTTACAAATGTTTTCAGATGATAAGTTTTCTGTTTCCATTAGATATCTCAGAATCCAAAGCAATTTGTTATCGGTACAACTTCTGATAATAATAATCGCTATTATTTATTGAGCCCTTACTCTCCTCCAGGTGCTATGTTGTTTTTCATATGTGTAATCTCATTTTATCCACCCAGTAACCCAATACTAAACAATTTTTTGCTGTGGTTGCAAGCAAGGTCAAGAATTTCGGGGTAAAAAAAGAAAAGGCTCCTGTACCAGGAAATCTTGGGGTACAGCTGGCTTAAAAAATGGCTGAATCCAGAGGCTCAACAATGTCTTCAGGACACTCAGTTTTGCCTTCCTCTGCATTCCTTCATTCTCAGACTATCCCTGTATTACTATGCCAACAACTCCATGTTCGCACTTATCAATGTAACAACTTTCCTGGAGTTCCCCCAACAGCCGCAGCAAACCCCCCAAACGGATTCTGATTGGCCTTGTTCTGGTCACATGACCACCAGTGAGCCAATCACTGTGGCCCAGCTTCTCACCACCAGGGGCACCTGCCTAACCTTTCAGATGAGAAGTGAGGTCAGTCTTCATTGAACTTATTTGGAGCAAAACAGAGATAATTCCCCAAAGGAAAATCACAGTATTTTTACTCAAAGTAGGTGGAAGGGATGCAAAGAAAAACAAAACAGGAGCAGGTAACCTCAAAAACCTAGGAGAAGATAGTGTTATGACTCTTGTTTATGTAAGATGAAACTGAGGGTGACGGAGGTTGTGCCTGGCCAAAACCCAGCGGGTACATGGCACAGCTGGGATTCAGATCCTTGGGTCTGAACTTCAAGCCAATGCGCTATTCAACCTTCTTAACGATCAAAACCTTAGTTAATGAGGTATAGCACTATTAGAATCCTCTTCCTGGCTAACCTGCCCACTGCCCTTTAGCATAGGGAAATCTAGCAGGATGCTATATAAGTACCTATGCATCTGTCTTTGTAATTTTGATCAAAATAAAAAATAAAAAAAATCCCTCCAGCCAAAACAAAAACAAAAAAAAATGATAACTTTTCTGGATCAGCACGTTCAAAAATACGTTTGGGATGTGATTTTTCCTGATTAAAATCTTAACATGGAACATTTCCCAAGCAATTCAGGGTCCCTTCATCATGGCTCTATTATTTATAAGCATAGCGAAATGTTTTTTTAATCTCATAATATTTATCTCGGGTTACTATCCACCATAGGAAATAGTGTTTTATTTCTCTTAAGCATGTGTTACTCAAACTGCAAAGGGGGCTGACCACCTATGTGTTGCTGGATTTGGTGAAATGTCTCCATTAGTCCTGAGAAGACTATTGATGACCTTATAGACAAGCTGGCTGTTTGTTTCTGGGTGCACCCCTTGTCTTTTTAGGCTAAATCCCATCAGTTAGGCTTATCCTCTCGAGGCATCCCTCCTACCACATCTTTATTGAAAAAAACTGTGCTAGGTGGTGGAGGTGTGGCTCATGATCATTGAAGGGAAAAGATACTCCAAGAATAGGCACTGTAGGTCTAGGGACTATGCCAATTCGGTGTCTCCAGTCCAGATAGGAGAAGACATCATTGACAGGTACAAGAGATGAGGAAGATGCCCAAAGAAGGCTGGTAAGCAGCAGGCAGGTGAAGGGATCCACATTGACTGGATTTCTAATAAAGGTGGAATCCAGAGTAGATACGCCAGTCTAAAGTGTGAAAGAAAGCCCTACAGACAATATAGGTTATGAGCACTTGTCAAGGTCTCCTATAGGATGGCTGCAAACAACAAAGCCTCTTGCAAGCCAATGAAAGAAACTCTCTTTAGGGAAAAAATTTAGGAAAATACAAAAAGGAAAGAATGCTTGTTAAAAGTCACAGATTTTTGAGTGTCAGTCAGCAGGGTAGGTCGGTGACTGGTTTCCAAGAACAAGACTTAGTTCCGTTAGAATTTAATAAAACTCCTTAAATGTTTTATCAGAAAAAGATTTAGAAATTGGAACACTAATTTCTCCCCAGAAGATGTTGCAGTTTATGTCATATAGAAGCATTTTTCCCATAACTCATGTAGGACAATTTATCTTTTATAGTTATCAGAGTGGTTAAAGGTAATGGCCATAGAATTCACTTGATGAAGTTAAGAATTGGAAACACTATAGCAGAGTGGCTCTGAGCATGCATTTTGCAGTCAGACAGACCTGGGTATTCAACTGAGGCCTCAGTTTACTCACGTTTAAAAGGAAGTTGATAATAACTTACATCTTGGGTGGGGTATGTTCATAAATACTACTTCATGTTTGTGATTTTTTTTCTGAAATTTTACAATGAACATTGATCACTTTTATAATTATCATCATAACACAAATAATTATAATGAATTTCAAATAAATCATCATAACACAAATAATTATAATAAATTTCCACCTACCTGGCCCTTTAAGAGTCCTAAGACAACTTTAAACATTTTAGAAAGAATTTGGATACCAGAATCTTAGGATATGTTATTGAAACCCTGAGCCCCTCACATTAGGAGGGTCAGGCAAAGTCTTTTAAATGAAATATGATTTAGAGAGCAAAGTTTTCACACCCATACCCACCCCACCACTCACTGTCTCCTCCAATAGCCCATTGCCGAGTATCCACTTAAAATAGGATCCTACGAAATATCTGATGTTTTCTTGTTCAGAGGCATTGGATCCTCTTTCTCTCTTCTAAGTAGGCCATTAGCAACTTAAAGGGGCCCTATGCCGAGCATCAAATACCCAGATTGACTCAAGTTTATCTATCACATAAGGAAACAACCTTCTTCCCCCTTGTCCACCTTCAACCTTGTGCCCAGGACTGTGGCAGCCCTGAGGCTTGGTGGCCTGCTTGCTCAGCAGTGGAGTCCTGCCCAGGATGAAGGACAACAGGAATCCTTTTGGCATTGTCCACCATTCTGGGAGCCCCTGGGCAGCCATGGCAGAGGCGTGTGCCCAACCTCCCCACAACCATTTGGGGCCTCTGCAAAAGCCAATCTCCATATTTTAAGTGGGTGAGCTAAAGAAGCATTTAATGGGGAAGTAAACATTGCATTTATCAACTCTAAGTTAAATGCTTTTCTGTTTCATTGTCATTAATTCACTTAATTCGCCTATCTCAAGACTCATCACACTTGATTGTAATTCCTTCTTTAATCATCTGATGCTCCTAATAGACTGGGACTGAGCTGGGGGCTCTGGAGGGGACTGTGCCTGTCTTACTTAGTGCTGTGCTTCAGGCAGCTCAGCGTCCAACAGGCAAACAGACTACACACAGGTGATCAATTAAACATTTGAAAGTGACTGATTATATGAAATTGTGGAAGACAAAATACGCTAGACATTAAGGAGATGATTTTATTCAGGGTACTACCATAGAGAAAATATTCGTTTTGTCAAAGAATGGGAAGGCGGCCTGGGCTTTTATAGAGGCAGGCAAACAGGAGTTAACCTGCGAGTCTTAATGGGCTTCTTGAGGAAGAATGGAGTCGGATCCCACATGGGAATATGCCAGGGCAGGGTGGTGTCTTGAGGTCAGCCACCTCAGAGCATAAAAGAGTGGGAAGTTTATGCAAAGTTCCTTTTATTTGGAAAAAGAGGTCTCAAAGTTTAACATTGTCAAAATAAAGTATTTAAAGCATGTGGCACAGAGACAAGATCACTTAGTTAGCACTGATAAATGGCAGCAATTGCTGTGGTTTAGAGGAAACTGAACAGCATAGGGCAACCTCCCTCAGACACCATCACTAGGAGTTTCCTTGACAGCAGCTGCTCCCACCTGTGTCTGAATCCTTGGCTGCTCTTTCCTCTAGGCTGCCCACCAGGCTTCTGCTAACATAAAATAAAAAGGCCCTCCCTTGTCTGTTCCCGGCACATCGTGGCCTACTTCTCAGGTCATGGCTGTGGGAGGCTTGTCCAGTACCCAGTATAGTGCCCAACATCCCCACACAGTAGGGACTCCACAAGTACATGAATTAACAGGATTCAGGGCCAAGAGGCTAGGCTTTAGAATCCCCAGTGTCATGCTTGTGATAACAATCTCCTTCATTTTCTCGCGATAATGAACATATTTATGGGTCTCTTGGGTGCAGAAGATGTAGGGTTATAGTATTAGGCAAGAATTTGCCCTGACTCTGGGATCCTTTCCCTGCATCATAATTCAGAAACATCTTTTTAAATTTTTGGATTTTTTTCATTCTAAATGGATTACCATGTACAATTCCACACTGAAATCCATCCATCATTTTTCTAGCCATTAGCACCACCTCCTGAGTTTTCTCTGCAGTTGGTACTCATCAGCTTAGCATTTTCCCAGTAGTTCAGTTAGCCACAGCCTTTGCATTCTCACTGGGTGAGCCTATCTCTGGGTCATTTTAAAAGGCATTAAGATTAACCCAACCCCAATCCCCCAGGAGCCCTGTTCGGTTTTCCCTTTTTCTTACAAACAAATGTGCATTTACATCCACCCGTTTTGTTTCCTGTCTCAGCTAGTTCTTAATCTACGACAGAATGCCCTCACCAGTCCCATACTGACCTTTCTCATTAGGTGTACTTTGGAGTCTCACAAAGCACAAAATGCCACTGGAGGAACAGAGGCAATTCACAGTATGTTGATGTGACACTAGCCTGCTAACTGTGCCATTTAAGAATCATTAAAATCAACGGTTAAATGCTGCCCCCACAGACATTCAGGCACAACAGATGGCGAGCAGAGCTGAGGTGCGATGCAATATTTGAAAACCAAATTTCAAGAAGCATTTTTAGTATTTCAAGTAATGCCATCCTTTAGTTTAGTAGAATGGCTTAAGAATCCTGAAGACTTTGATGTGAACATATGTCAGGATAAAAGTGCTGCTTACTTTGGAGGGAGACTGTATACATTGTTTCGTAGAAACCTAAAAGGGCTCTCTGTAACCTTAAAATTCTTAATACACATGAAATGAATTTACTCTATTTTTCTCAATTTGCACCTGTGCTAGTTTTGGCACTTATTAACTCTTCAGTAATTACTAAGTACATACAACCTACTCTACAGAAGCTTTTCTGCACCCCCTCCTCCACCCCATTGCATTTGGAACACCTCTCTCTCATTTAACTTCTCATACTGGAATGCAGTTATCTGGTACATAGTTGGTATCTATACATATCTGATGAATGAATGAATGAACAAAAATAACCCACAAAACACCTTTCCCATCCCAAATGTAATCTCTCCACTTGGGGCCATGAGATGGGAACAAGACTTGTGGAAACCTGGCAAACATTTAATGTCTTTCACTCCTGAAGCATGGAAAAAGCACAAACCTAGGCAAAATGCAAATTAGCACATGAAGGAGCAAATTTTGGACCACGTTTGTCTGTTCCATGACATGTCTTCCTTGCGACGATGGCAATGCCTAAGGCAGTGTTTTATCAGACAAAGGCAGTGGATTCTTTTGCCCATTGCACTCAAATGACAAATTCCTCAGACAATGAGATTTCAAAGAGAGAAAAAGTTAATTAGACACCTAGCAGATCAGATGGTTTATCTGCCCAAAATCCGTTTCCCTGAACTGCAGAAATTCTGATAGTTTCATTAGAGAAAAAGATGGGCAGAGTTTAGGATAATGAGCACAGTGGCCCCAGATGATATAATAATTAGAGGTGATTTAATTATTGAGCATATGCAGATTGATTACATACTTAGTCACAGAGTGTACGTAAGAAAATAATGGCCTTCATATGACATTGGCCATGGGTTTTAGTATTATGGTGGTGTATAGGTGACTCATAGGTTAAAGTCTAAGCTCCTGTGCATGTCAGGTGGGCCCACTGTGGTTTGATCCAGTCTCAGTTATCAAAGATAATTTTGGACTTGGGGTGGGTTAGTTTTGGACTGACCCAAGACCCTTCACTAATAAACATTAGGGGCTGTCTTCAGTGATTATAAGACTCTAAAGTTGAAAACTGGATACAAATGAAGATTAGTCACTAGGCTTTTATAATCACAGGGGTAGAAGAAATCCCACTCCATATCTCTCATCTAGCTCTAAGGTAGCCCAGGCTTTAAAAAGACATGTTGCTTTTTTCCCTTCCATCCACTTCCAAACCCAAATAAAAATCTCCATTTTCAGGGCATTTTAAAATCCATTTGCATCCTATAATTTAATAAATATTTCTTGAGTATCTACTACATGCTGGTCCATGGGAAATATTAATTAATCAAACATGTAAAGATACTTGGTCTCGGGGAGCTACCATGGGGAATGGAGATTGACAATAAGTGATAAACATCATAATTTGTGTAATATGTAAAAGGCTATAAATTCTCTGGGGAAAAACAAAACAAGTAAGGGAGGTGGAGGTTAGGACAGGAAGGCCATTTGCAGTATTCAATATGGCAGTGAGTGTAAACTCTTGAGAAAGCAAGTTTTGAGTAAAGACAGAAATCAGGTGATGGATTAGATCAAGTGAACCCCTTGAGGGTAAAGAGCTATAAGGGATGCATAAAGGGCAAAGATCCATGGCCTGCACATGCCTGGTATTAGAGAACTAGCAGGAGGTCAGTATGGCTGCAGAAAGACAGGAGGAATAGAAGGGAACAGGGTCAGAGAGGGAAAGGCGGTGGGAGGCAAGGAAGGGGGAGGGGACTTTGTCAGCCCTTTGGCTTTTATTTTTGGTGGAATTTTTATTTTGAATAGGCAAATGACTTGGTTTAACTTACATTTTTAGAATGATCACTCTGATTACTACATGCAGAAAACTTGGAGGGAGTTGTGAGTCAGTGGCTAAAGGGAGACGCACAGAGAGGAGTCAGGAGACTGTGGCCTTCTAATCCAGGCAAGAGATGACTATGGCTTGGCAGCAGTGAAGGTAGTGGGAAGTGGCCAGGTTCTAGATACTGTCTGAAGGCAGAGCCACCTGAAGTCCCTAAAG
>PVIY010035392.1:0-26351 GCA_004026745.1 Myrmecophaga tridactyla
AGCTGAACTAGCCCCAGGTGGCAGAGCAGAACTACCTCCTGGGGTGGCAGAGCTGAACTAGCCCCAGGGTGGCAGAGCTGAACTAGCCCCGGGTGGCAGAGCTGAACTAGCCCCGGGTGGCAGAGCAGAACTACCTCCTGGGGTGGCAGAGCTGAACTCACCCTGGGGTATCTTCTGGAGAAGGAGATGAAAGTGGGTTTGGTGGGAGGGGGTTAGACTTAAAGGGGCAGTGGCAGGCCTTGAAGGTCTTGTCGCATAACCAGCTAGGAGACTAGTTTACGTGGACTGCTCCTCTTGGATGCTCCCTCCTCCGTAGGTTCGGAAGTGGTGTGGGTGAGAGCCTTGACTGATCTGACATCATCATAGGTCTGTCTGTGGAGTAAAACGTCAGTTGTGCCCAGAAGTGAGTAACGCCGCAGCCTTGGCTTCAGGGTTGAAAGGGCGTTCTTAACTCCCACGTGCTTCACAGCGTGTCCTGAAAAAACCTAATATGACTTTGATTTGCTTGGTAATTAGTGAGAAGCTTGCTGACTTTTGTTCCACTGGTGTGCCGGTAAAGTGCTTGGATTGACTTGTGAGACAGACAGAAAACAGGAAGGTCTGTGACTTATAAAAGGCAGCACTGCCTACAGATACACCAGAAGATGTTCTGGTGTAAGTGCTCTTCTTTCTGCTCTGTAGTCCCGCACCATTCCTAGTCTATCTTTTTCATCATCTCTCAGCATTTTCTATTTCTTTCCCAAGGACAGAGATGATAGGAAAGAACAGAGCAGACCAGCTGTCAGGAAGCACATGTACCGAGTCACAGAGGACTCCTCATTTTTGTCAGCCGTGTACCTAATTCATGTGTTACTAACAGAACTCTTTGAGCTTTTGAACCAAAGTTCTTCTGCCTTGAGGTGCCAAGTGTTTTGTTTTGTTAATGTCTTTTTTTAATTCTAAAATATAATATATATACAAAAGCAATAAATTTTCAAGTACATCTTATCAAGTAGGTATAGGACAGATTTTAAAGTTTGTATGGGTTATAGTTCTACAGTTTTTTTGTTTTTTCTTCTAGCTGCTCCAAGACACTGGAGACAACAAAAATACCAATATAATGATTCAGCAGTCATCTCATTTGTTAAATCCTGTCTTCTCTGTTATATTCCTCCTTCTCTTTAAATAGCCTATATACATAAAAGCAATTTATTTCAAAGTACATGTCAACAATTAGCTGTTGAGCAGATTTCAGAGCTTGGTATGGATTACAATTCCACAATTTTAGATTTTATTCTAGCTGCTCTAAGGTACTGGATGCTAAAAGAAATATCAGTATAATGATTCTGCACTCATACTCATCTGTTAAGCCCGACCTTCTCTGTATAACTCCACCTTCACCTTTGATCTTTCCCCCACTCTTTAGGGGTATTTGGGCTATGCCCATTCTAACTTTTTCACTTTGGAAGGGGCTGTCAGTAATATGGGATAGGGGGATGGAACTGGTTGATGTTTTGGAAGGGTTGGCCTCTCTGCATTTCAGTACTTAACTGGTCCAGGAACCCATCCGGAGGTTATAGGTTTTGAGGAATTACCCTAGTGCATGGAACCTTTGTAGAATCTTATATAATGCCCTAGGTAGGTACCAGGTGTTTTTCTATTCATTTTAAATACTTGAAAATTTTAGGGCCCTTGTCATTTTTATCTGTTCATAGCCATGTGACAAAGCTGCTGATTGTTTTTAGCCCGAGCAGTTTTCAGGAGACAGGGTGGCAGGAAGCAGGGCGCGTAGCGCTTTCTGAGGGGCCATCAGCCCGTTGCAGGGCTGCCCAGATCTCTGAAGCACTGCTCTGAGGGGGCTACCTGGCCTTAGGTTTACCTGTTTGCTAGTGACCCCAAAGCTTCGTTCACTGTGGGTGTTTTTCTCTCTCTTGCTCTTTTTTATTTTTTTGATGGCACAACAGGTTTGTTGAAACAAATGACATAGTAAAAAACAAATACTAGGGCAAAAATAACTGCAAACAACTGCTACCTAAAGAATTTTGTCCCTACCAAAAGGTGAAATGTATAACAATAGCTCAGGTGTATGGAGTGCTAATGACATGATAGATGCTAGCTAAACACTGTGCTCGCATTATCACATTTAATTATCACAGTGACCTACGAGACAGGTGTTATTATTCCCATTTTACAGGAGAGGAAACTGAGGTTTAAAACAAATCAAAGGACTGGCTGTGTTCTCAGTGAGAATAAAGGGGGGAAGCTGGGTTTGCAGATGCTCTTAATCAATATGCAGATAGTAGCATTTTCTAGTAACCAAGAAATAGAGACAACCCAAAGGTCCATCAACTGGTGAATAAATGAAATATGGTCAATCCATACAATGGAATACTATCTAGTAATGAAAAGGAAGGATGTTTTGGTAGATGCTACAACATGGATGACCCTTGAAATAAAACAGGTGGTAAGTGAAAAAAATCAGACACAAAAGGTCAGATAGTGTAAGATTCCATTTTTAAGAAATGTCTGGAATAGACATCATAGAGACGGAAAGTAAGATTAGTGGTTACAGAGGGACAAGGGAAGGGAGAGTAACTTAATCCACATGAGGTTTCTTTTTCGGGTGAGGAAAATGTTTTTAAATGAAATTATAGTGATGGCTGCATAACCCTGAAATACAGTGACTTGAACACTTAAACAGGTAGGCTTTATGGTACATAAATTAGATCTCAATAAAGCTGTTTCAAAAACAAGAACAATTGAAAGCCCCGGAGTCATAGTGCAAGCCCAGGCTGTCACATGCATAATATCTCGTATGTAGTCATAGAGCACAAGGAATATTTATGCACTTAATTTTGCAACAGTGGGAAGGAAACTGGAATGAAATGGGGTCGAATAGTTGGAGGGAAGGTCCTATAGCATCTGTAGGTTATGTTAAGGATTCTGGATTTTATTTTAAGGGCTCAGAGACGCTACGGAACAATTTTAAGCATTGCAGAGACATGATCAGGTTTGTATCAGTAAATATTACCCTAGCTGCAGTTGGAGGACTGATGGAGGGAACAGAAGCAGAGTCTAACAGAGCAGAAGCCACAGTGATTTCCTGTCCAAAAGAGAGTTAAGAGTTTGGGCCAGCGAAATGGTGGTGATGGAGAGAATGGATGGAACTCAGAGGCATTTAGGAGAGACCAGACAGGACTTGGTGGCTGACTGGTGTAGAGAGAGCACAGGCTGCACGAGAGGGGGAGTTGTGAATGATTCCAAGGCACTTGGCTTCAACAACTAGGTCATGCCATGTGCTAAAACAGAGGACCCTGGAGAGGACATAATTGGTGGGTGTTCTAATTTGCTAGCTGCCAGAATGCAGTATACCAGAAATGGAATGGCTTTTTAAAAAGGGGAATTTAATAAGTTGCTAATTTACAGTTCTAAGGCTGAGAAAATGTCCCAATTAAAGCAAGGCTATAAAAATGTCCAAATTAAGGCACCAAAAAGAGGTTACCTTCACTCAAGAAAGGCCGATGGGTTCAGCATTTCTCTCTCAGATGGGAAGGCACCTGGAGAACATGGCAACACTCTGCTCGCTTTCTCTCCTGGCTTCTTGTCTCATGAAGCTCCCGCAGGGGCGTTTTCCTTCTTCATCTCCAAAGGTCACTGATGGGTGGACTCTAGTTCTCTCAGCCTTGTGACTCTGCTCGGCTCTGCTGTGGCTGTCTCGTGGCTCTAAAAAGGGACTCTCCAAAATGTTTCCTCTTTTAGAGGATCAATGGGTGGAGTCCCAACTCCATGGAAGCTATCTGATCAAAAGTTACCACCCACATTGGGTGTTCCCATCTCCATGGGAACAATCAAAATGCTCCCAGCCAGCAGTGCTGAGTGAGGATTAAAGGACATGGCTTCTCTGGGGTCCACCACGGGTTCAGAGTGGCACAGGGGGTAAGATCATTGTGTCACTGTGAAGGTGTTCCTCCTTCCACAAGCATAGGAAATTGGAACTCAGATATCCTTTGGAGAAGAAAGATTAATAGAAAATTGTATGAAAGACATATCCGTGATTAAGTGAAGGGTCTCCTCGGTCTCATTGGAATTGTTACGTGTTCCATGCCTTGAGCTGCATGATCAGATAACACGTAAATGAGCAAGTAAGTAAGGTTGTGATGGAGGGGAAAGGAGAACAGGGACCCTGTTAGCACATCAGAAGCTGCCAGGCAGTGTCAGGTTCTAGGCCAGGGGGAAATGTCAAAATCCTCCTTGCTTGCTCCTCCAGGACAGTGGAGATTAATCTTGAGCTCTGCAGTACAAACTTGGAATATTGTACTTTCTTTTTCTTTCCTTTTCTCTCTCTCTTTTTTTTATGAACATCAAACAAACGTATAATCACTCTTGACATGGTTACAAATAATGGCTCACAATGTCATCACATACTTGTGTATTCATCACCGTGATCATTTTTTTGAACATTTGTGTCTCTCCAGCTCTTGCTCTTTTTTAATAGTGAAGTATATAAATATTTCCTATCTCTTCTGTAATACAGAAGAGAGTGTGAAAACATATATGCACAGTTTGAAAAAAATAGCAACTCGGACATCTCAGCACCCACCACTCAGCGCCCCCCACTCAGCACCCACCCACAAGCGCCTCGGCGGTGCCATCTGCTCCCCCCACCCCCGTCCCTCTGCTGCTCTGTACACCTCCCACCCCCGACTCACCCACTGTGCTGATTTGTGGCTAATCATTCCTTTCCTGCTATTTCTCTTTCTACCACCTGTCTATCCCTAAACGGTAAACCGAGGAGCCATGTAACTTGCCACTTGGGCAAGCTGCTTACCCAGTCTGTGTCTCATTTTCATCGCCTGTAAATGCCAGCCTCCATTTGAAGGTGCGGCTACCTGAGTTAATGCAGGTACGGCCCTTAGAGGAGGGCATTAGCTCTTAAAACTGCCATTATCGTTATCTTTCCTTTCGCCTCGTCAGGAACTTCATGTAAATAAAAGATAATGTAAATATTCTATGGTGGCTCCTTTCTTTGGCTCAGCATTATATTCTGTTTATGCACACGATTCTAGTCCACTCGTATTCATTCCGTTTGGTGTCTTCCTACGTGAACGTCCCTGTCACATTAGATGGTTGTACTGGAGTTGGACGTTGGATCATGACCAGCTCTGGCCTGGCCTCATCACATTGCAAGGTGTGGCCTGGCACATTTGTGCCTGATTCCCCTATGACACAGGTTCTCCAGGTAGGACCCGGGGCCCTTCCAAGGGCTCTGCAAGGCCAGAACTGTTTTCATCATAATACCAAAACATTATTTGCCTTTTTTCATTCTTTCACTCTCACTAGTGTGTGGTCGAGTTTCCCAGAGGCCATACGACGGGCGATGATGTCAACACTCTGACAGCTAATTATATACCTGGATATTCCTGTATTTAAGAAAATTCTGCTTTAATTTCTAGTAAAGTAAATCTTGATAGCTCTAATCCACATAAAGGAAAACCCTTTGGAGTGCTCAGTAATTAAGAGTGTAAAGATGTCCTGAGACCAAAAGCATTAGGGCCTCTCTCCTAAGCTTCAGCAGGACCCTTGGGAATGCCCGTGCCAGCTGTCCTGGGAGGTAGAGTCACACTGCTTTCCTGTCCGCAGTGGTGGGAAGTGCCCAGTGCTGCATACCCTTGCCGGCCTCTGACGCGGCTGGACTTGCCGCTTGCGTAGCTGTGAAATGGCATCCTGCTGTGGTTTAATTTGTATTTCCCAGTTGACTAATAACTTTGAACACATTTTCTGTGTTACTAGGCACTCATGTTTACTTCTCTGTGAAGCACCTGTCCAACATTTTTTCCTATTTTTATATTAAAAGATATGTTTTCTTATCTATTAGATTCAAAAGTTATTGACCTTTTGTCAGTTATAAGATGTATTGGAAATCTTGTCCTCCAGCTTGTGGCTTGACTTTTTCACTTTCTTTATGCTTCTTTTGATGGACAGTAGTTCTTCATTTTAATGTGGTTGAACTTACTTAACTTTTTATTTAAGATTTCGTGTCTTGCCTTAATAAGTCTGTCTTTGCTTTAAAAATCTAGTTCATGCAGAATTTTGTTGAGAAAAAGGAGGTTGTGATCAGAGACATACAGAGGAGGCTTGTGGTTGTAGGGTATTGGCAATGTTGTACCTAAAAGAGGTGCTTACCCTATAATTACTTGTTAAACCGTACTTTGAAATTTATCACTTCTTTGCGTATACATTATATTTAACAATAAAAAATGTTTTTAGGGTGGACTGTGGTGGCTCAGTGGCAGAGCTCTCACCTGCCATGCCAGAGACCCGGGTTCCATCCCGGTGCCTGCCCATGCAATCAATCAATAAATAAATAAAAATGTTTTTAAAAATCTAGGTCATAAGGATGTTGTATGGTTTACCTCTACATTTGTGTCTGGGATATATGTGGGTTTGATTATTCTGCACATCAAATTTAATGGGAGGTAGGGATGGAGGTGTATTGTGAGCATTGCATATATTATGAGATGTGTTATATTACGTGGTGTATATTGCAAGGAAGGTGTTTAATTTGCTTTTCCATATGTATTAGCTAGGGTTCTCTCAAGAAACAGAATCAGCGGGAGATATCTGTAAATATAAAATTTATAAAAGTGCCTCACATAACTGTGGGGACCTAGAGTCCAAGGTCTGTAGGGCAGGCCATGAGCTGGCAGCTCCAATGAAGGTCCTAAACTAACTCTCAGGAGAGGCTGGCTGAAGCAGGAGTGGTTGTCTCTTCTGAGCCCTCCTAAAAGCCTTCCAGGGAATAGGTTAAGTGTTGCTCATTGCCAAAGACACTCCCCTTAGCTCATTGCAAATGCTGTGGATTTGCAGTCAGCTGTGGATGCCGCCAGTGTGGCCGTTATGGTTTAAGTCCATGAAATGTCCATAGCAGCAGACAGGCCAGCGCTTGCCCAACCAGACGACCAGGTTCCACCACCTGGCAAGCTGACACATGATCCTGACCATACCATATGACAGTTATCTCAACTCTATTTGCTAAAATATTTTTACCTACTAAACTACCAACCTTCCTCCTCCAGTGCTTCTCAGTCTGCCATGTGTCCGTTTATTTCTGTGTGGCTGTTCCTGAGTTCTCAATGCTGTTCCAGTCTCTTTGTCTACATGTACGTCAGCAGCAGGTGGACTTGTTACTGTAGCTTTCTAATTTCTATTTCTATAGACACCTTATTTCCCATAGACACCTTATTTCCATAGACAGTTTCTGCCTTATTCAGGGCCCTTTGCACTTCCACATAAACATTAAAATCAGCTTGTTAAGTTTTCAACATGACCTGTTGGGATTTTTAACACAAATTCATTAAATTTATATATTTGGGAGAATTGATCTCTTTACAATGTTAAGTTTTAAAATCTAAAATTAGATATAACACTCCATGTATTTGGTAATCATTTTAATAATTCATCATTACTTTTGTATTTTTCTCCATAACAGTCTTAAATACCTTTGTTAGACTTATTTCCAGGTACTTCATTTTTTTTAATGTCTGATAAATATTAACATTTTAAAAGTTTTCTTTTTGAGTGTTGTTGATACATGGAAAGTTCCTCTTCAGAAAGGCCTTCCCCGACCGCGCTCATCTGAGATGCACACACACACTGCACGCAGAACAGTCTCAGCACCTAGTTCGGTGCTCAGAAGATGTTTGTTGAGTGAATGAGTGACAGAGTAAACGCAGCGGTTGTGCCTCCCAGAGCGATCTGGAAGGTCTTCTGTGCTGGGGTTACCAGGCAGTCTTCTCCAGCCGTGTTTCCTCACACCTGGTGCGGTTCTTTCAGGTTGAACACCCCAGCACTGAAATCCTAGGGCTTTAGGTGGTCTGAGCTTTGTTTTCATTTCAATAAAAAGCTACGTTAGAAGTTGCAGGAAACTTTTACAGTCTAAATTGCATGTTTTGCATCCTCCTGTCTTTTAGTTCTGCCAGAAGGTTAGCTAATGGGGTAGCAGAAGTGTGCTAGGGCAGGCCAGTTCCTTCCTGCTTGTTATAACCTAGAACAGTTGTTGTCTCTCCTTTTTTTAGAGAAATTTACTCTTCCCCCCTGCTCCCCCCAAATGCATTTAAATAAAATCTCATTCTGGTGAGAGCAGTGATTGAAAATGTCTGTGACTGCATACTGAGCTATCTTCCTCTACCCGCCCCCCCAGGCCTCGGGACCCTCTGCCTCCGCCTGTTAAAGTGGGGGGGTCTCACGGGGGGTCTGGCGATGGCCATCTCTGCCATACAGGCCTCGGCTGCTCCTACCTGCGGGATTTCTCCTCGGTTAGCCAGGTGGCACCTGAGCAGATAGAGCTGCCCTGATCCTGCTCCCGGTACTCATGCCCTGGACTCGGGTTCAGGTGTCTGTTCGCTGGCTTGCTAGCCCTCTGTCATGCAGCTGTGGACTCCCTTCTGGCAGGGCTGGGCCCCCGTGTCACTGCTGTGTCCTCAGCACTCAGAAGGACTGAATCATATTCCGATGAGGCTGCCCTGGTCAGCAAGGGGAGGGGCCCCTGAACCAATCTCCCCAGTGTCTCTTGTGTCCTCACTCAACCCTGACCTGCCTTTCCCTCCTGCACTGTCCTTTAGTTTATGGCTGTGCGCCTGGTTATCTAAGGGGGACGCATCTGCTTTTAGAATATGTCTTTCATTTACTTCTTTTCCTCATCACAGTAGATTTGCCCCATCATGGAATAATGCTCTTTTGTTACCATTCCTATAGTCACAGAAAGTACGAAAATAAAACTATTATAACTTTCCCTCAATACAGATATGTCTCTGCTGAGAATACCTGAGTAGGTAATTAAGTGGGGATCACTCAGAAGGCTATTAATTAAAACTAAACACACTTTCTTTCTCAGGGGACCCAGAGTCAAATATTTTATTTCCTTATTTCATAAAAATTATTCACTGTCTTTTACTGACTGACAAAATTATTTTATGAGTTTGGCTATTAAACAATGTTGAATTAATATTTGGAGCAGTTTTGCTATTCTAATGGCATTTTGAGAGAGGACGGACTAAGACTATATAAACAGCAGTGCTTATCTCTGGTTGTGGGATATGGGTGAGGTTTGTTCCGTTTTATATGTTTCTGCACTTCCAAAGTATTTTTTTGCATAGATTATTACTTTAACAATTGGAATAAAAACCGGATCCATTGTTCAATGGATTACACCAGAAGCTAAACAATTGTGAACGTGGATATCAGTGCTTGAAAACTTTAGAACTTAGTAAAAGTTATCAGGTGTTGAACGAAGGCAAGAATTTAAAAGCCTCAGGAAAGTAGTGCTATATTATATCAAAGTTTGGGGGGTGTTGAGATTTGGGGTTTTGTTCTTTCTTTTGTTTTATTTGAGAATAGGTTAGTCAGAAACAGGGGCTTTCCATGAAGAGCCTGGGGCAGCCAGGTCTGACTCATCCGTTTGTTCTGAGTTATCTCATGTCCAATGCCAAAGGAAGAGATTTTCCAGACATTTATTAGTTTTTTTGCTGCTTGTATCCTATGTTTTTCAGGCAGTTCCATTTATTTTAGGGGGAGCGGTTTGAATAATTCTTTATCATTGGATTTCTGATGCGAGGACAGGATAGGTCCTGGATAGCAAACTGGAGTTAAGAATTCAGTAAGTGATTCAAGGAAAAAAGTGTTTAAGCCGGCATTAAAAAGAGTCAGCTTTGAGAATATCTGTCTATCTGTCTGTTCACTCAGCAAGCATTCAGCCCCTCCTGAGGGTTACATGCTACTGGAGCTGGCAGAAGTCCAGCAAGGAGAGCAAGGTTGCTTTTATGTCTTAAGAAATTGTATTGGTTTTCTATTGTTGTGTAACAAACTACCACAACATAGTAACTTGAAACACAAATTTACTCTTACCATGTCTGAGAGTCAGGAATCTGGGCACAGGTTTGCTGGGTCCTCTGCTCAGGGTCTCAGCAGACAGAAAGCGGGGTGCCAGCTGGGTCTGTGATCTCATCCACTCTCCCCAGGTGTGGGTCCAGGTCAGAGGGTAGGTTCCTTGCGGTAGTGTGACTGAGCTCCGTCCACTCTTGCTGTCAGCCAGAGACCACTCTCAGCTCGGAGGGGCAGACCTCAGGCCTTGCCCATGCCTCCCCACCCCTCACACACACAGTGCTTGGCTCTTGGCTCTCTCCTTTTAAAGTGCTTGCCTGATTAGACCAGGCCCACCCAGAGTGGTCTCCCTTTCTGATTAGCTGCAAGTAACCTAATCATGAGAGTGAGGGCCCATCATAGTCACGGGCTTGTCTCACATTCAAGGGGAGGATATCATACAAGGACTAACTTAGCATTCAGCCTGCCACAGAAACCTTTGTCTAACCCAAGGTCACAAAGATTTTCTCCTTTTTCTTTTCTAAGTGTAGAGCTTCAGTCTTTCCACTGAGGTCTGTGGTCCATTTTGAGTTACTTTTGTGTGTAATATGGATAGGGTTCGATGTTCCTTCCTACTGCCAGAGCAGATCACCAGTTTTTCCAGCACATCTGTTCAAAACGCTTTCCCTTATCCACCGAATTGCCTCGACACTTTTTTCAGTCATCAGCTGACCATTATGTGTGGGTGTATTTCTGGACGCCATTCTGTACGCCAGCTCTGTATGTTTTCTTGTAATGAATACCAAACTGTCTTGATTACTGTCACTTCAGAGTAAGTCTCGAAGTCTGATATTGTAAAAATTTTTATCTTCTTTTATAAAATTATTTAAGTTATTCTGTGTCATCTGCATATATTTTTAAGGGGGCTTGTCAAATTTCTTTTTTAAAATGCCTGCTGAAATTTTGATTGGAACTGTATTGAATCTATAGATTGTTTCTAGGAGAATTGACATTTAAAAATACTGAATCTTTCAATTCATGAATGTGGTTATATCTCTCCAGTTATTTAGGTCTTGAATTTTTCTCACCAAAGAAGAGATTTTTCATGCTTTAAAAAAAATTTGCATACCTGTTTCAGCCAGTGCAGTAAGGTAAGAAAAGGCAATATAAGGCATACAAATCAGAAAAGATGAACTAAAACCATCCCTATTGGCAGCAGACAAAGAAAATCCCAAAGGCTCTACCAAAAACCTCTTAGAACTAACAGGTCAGTTCAGCAGGTCACAAGATACAAGACGAACATTCAAAAATAAATTTTATTCTCTACTAGCATTGAACACATGGAAACAAATTTAAAATGAAATATCATTAACAATCACTTAAGAAATGCAGTTCTTAGGTATAAATATACCAAAGCATATAGAGCTCTTATAAGATGTAAATTATAAAATGCTGATTAAGGAAATTGGAGAAGATATAAACAAATGAAAAGGCATGTCACTCTTGTGGATTGAAAGCCTCAAGATGGTAGAGATAACCAGCTTTCACCAACTTTCTATATACATTTAACACGTTCTTACGAGACCCCAGCAAGACTTTTTATAGCTTTAAATAAGATTGTTCTAAATGTATATGGAAAAGCACTAGAATAACCAAAATAATTTTAAAAAAGAAGAATAAAGTGAAAACTGTCCCTCAACCTAACTTCAAGACTTAGCTAGATAGCGATGGTGATAAGGTTTGTGGTATGCATGAAGGGACAGAGCCACAGGACAGTGGAACAGAGTAGAGGACCTGGAGACGCTCCACACAAATATGGCCAACGAATTTTTGACAGAGGCGCATAAGCCATACATAGAGGGTTTCCTTATGGGGTGATGAAAATGTTCTGGATTCTGGAGTTAGAGAATGGTTGTGCAACCTTAGGAATGTACTAAATGCGACTGAAACTGTACACTTAAAATAGTTAATTTTATGTTGTGTGAACTTTACTCAATAAAAAGGAAAAACCTGGACAAGAGGGCCCTGGTACTTAGAGGGCCCACCCTGGCCCTCTTGTGACTACAGCTGTTGCTTAGCCAAGGAGACATACCCCAGCAGTGTTTGTACTTCCATGCTTAGATCTTGCTCCAGGTATGGGGGGTCCTGGGACGGGTTGCTCCAGTGGCCCTGAGCCTGCTTCCAGGCCTATGAGTGCCTTGTCCTGGGGTCTCATCCAGCTGCCCAGGGGCAGCTCTTTGCAGGAACTAGAGCAGAGGACTTGGAGCTTGGAAATGGGAGTTCACAGGCTGGCCCAGGGCCCCTCACAGGCAGGGGGGCCCAAGTCGGAGCAAGCCTTAGGGCAGCGGCTCCATGTGTGCGCTGCTGCAGACTACCTCGGCGCTGCGCTGCGGGCGGCCCAGCGCCCTGCGGCTCTGCCCCCGTCGTGGAATACTGCTACGTTCGTTCGCTCGCTGGTTTTGAATCAGGTAAGATTTTGCATGGTTCCCACGTGACAGTGCATTCGATACATCTGGCTTTTATCCCTGTCTCATCACCCTTCTTCTCCCTCCCTGTAAACACTCATTTTTATTTGTTGCTGGTTTATCCTCCCATGTTTCCTTTTTAAAATACAAGCGATAGTATATGCTTTCATTTCCCCAACACTTCTTAGCAAAAGGAGGCACACTTGACATTTTGACTTCACCCAGCTTTTTTCATTCAATAGCACATACTGGAAATCACCTTACAGCATTCCATGGAACGCTTCCTCATCCCTTTATACCGTGCATCCTGCTCCATTTTATCATCATAATACGGTTTGTCACCCTGTCTTCTGTTGATGGACATTTGGGTTGTTCCCAGTCTTAGCATCCCAAAAAGGCTGCAGTGAGTAGAGCTGTGCCTCTGCCTATTGGTGGTCTTTCCAGGGAATCTTTTCCCTAGTACTTCAGGATTATAAGTAAGCAACAGACAGTTTATAGTTACCAGATTAAAATGTGAGACTCTTTCCACAGTTACAGTATCATTTAATCTCACAACACCCCAGTGAGATGTGGTCGGTATTAATTTAGCAAAACCTGAGTTCAAAAAGAGGGTTTCTTTGAACATACATACATACATAATATTTTAAGTTTTTTTTAACATTCTCCTTTTAAATATACTTGGTTAACATCTCTATTAAGTGGAAATTAAATCTCCGATGTGATATTTATTAAATAATAGAAGTGAAAACCTGACCTTTGGAGTTATTTTTTGTTTTTAGTGGATGGCAGTTTATAAATCTGTCCATAATTTGTTCGGTTTAAGCTGGTGATTTAAATTTTAGAATTCTCTGGCACCAGCCCTGTTTTCTGTCACAACGTGTTTGACTTTGTTTAGAGTTTCAGAAGCCCTGAAACAGCCCTGCTCCGTCCTCTTCACATGGTCACCCCCTTTCTCCACCCACCGGCACCCCCAGCTCAGAGGGCGATTGGCACTCCCGGCTGCACTCAGGGCCCCCCAAGAGCGGAGGCAGGGCCAGGGGCACGGGCTGAGCGGCCCGTCGGGCGCGGAGCCTGCCCTCTGCGGCCTCACGAGCTTGCTTTGTTTGTTCCCTCCAGGAATCCATGTTCTTACTGATCTCAAGTGATTTCGACTCTTAAACCAAAGAGGGTTGAGAAAGCCTGTTTTTCATCGATGCGTTTTCTGCGAGGCCGTGTTACTTCAGCAGCTGTCAGGGAAGGGTGCTGGGGTGGCTGGGATGTGCATGGGGCGCCCTTTTATAAGGCTCTAAGGCAGAAAGACCACTTCCACGCCAAGACTCAGGGTCTGCCACATGCAGTGTCGTTGGAGAGGTGCCGGAGCTCCTGTAGGGTGTAACGTAGGTTGGAATTTTAAACCTGGTGCTTTTTAATGAGCTGACCCTGTGGGAATCCTGAAATCTGTAGGAAATGATTGTCCTGTGGGCTGCATGCCCTGCCACGCGCTGCGCGCTCAGCCTCCGATCGGGGTGCTGAAGCGAGGCCAGGGGGATGGCAGCACTGGCCTCCTTGGGCCTGGGGGAGGGGGAGCCGAGGGCCCTGCCGCAGGCCCCCCCTTCAGCAGTAGCTGAGGGATGCTCGTGATGACCCTGGTTCCAAGCTCAGTAGGGACATTTAAGTTCAAACTGGACTCCTTATGTTTAAGTACTTCTTCTTAGCACGTCTTTGTCATTTCTGTCCTGCTTGGCTGAAGTGTACCCATGTCACGGGACCTCCCAGAGAAGAGGCGTGCCTGTGGCCACAGCAGCTTTGGCCAGGGCACTGGAACTCTCCACATCTTGCCCAAGCAAGTGAGGCCCCTGGCGGGAGTCTGTTCCCCTCCCTCCTTGCCCCGCGGTGCCCCCGCAGGAGACGTGTCCAGAGCGGTGCAGGCCACCAGCTGCTGCCCGGAAGGGGGAGGACTGGGGAGGTGGGCGCTGTCGGGGCGCAGGCTGCCCACCACGGCCTTCCACCCACCAGCTGCTCCCGCCCCACCTGCACGCCACCCCCAGGGGGAGGCCCCGTGAAAATCCTAAACCCAACTCCAGTGGGAAGAGGAAAAACATTTTCTATTTCCTTAAACACTCTCTTTTGAATCATCCAAAAGGCCTTTATTTCTTTTTTAAACCTTTTTTATTGTTAAATAGGACATATATACAAAGAAAAAGCAGTGATTTTCAAAGTACACTTCAAAACAGTTTGTTATGGCTTACTATTCCACTATTTCAGATTTTTCCTTCTAGCTGCTCCAAAACACTGGAGGCTAGACCATTTTAGGTTTTTACTTCTAGCTGCTCTAAGATACTGGAGACTACAAGAAATACAATACAGTGATTCAGCACTCACACTCGTTTGTTAAACCCGCCCTTCTCTGTGTAACTCCACCATCACCTTTGATCTTTCTATCCCACCCTGTAGGGCTGTTTGGGCTGTGGCCATTCTAACTTTGTCCACAGTGGAAGGGGCTGTGGATACTGTGGGGTAGGGGCTGGAACTCGCTGATGTTCTGAAGGGGCTGGGCCCTCTGCATTTCAGGGCTTTTCTGGTCCAGGGACCCATCGAAAGGCCTTTATTTTTAAATGGGAAAGTTGATTCTTTACTCACGGGAATGTATCTTTGCATATTCCTTTGGGCCTGTTTGGGACAGGGTGGGAAGATGAACTAAACTAGAGCTGGCGCAGGTCATGTGCCCCAGCTCTGTCTAGTGCTTCTCCAGTCATCTTCCCCGTTCCCCGCTGGAGAAGGTAGCATGGCCGCCTGGTCCGTGGGGGTGGGAGGGACCTTGCCACATTTTATACTCTTCAGGGAATGTCCGCCGACGGGGACCCTCCCCTAGTCACACTGCCTGTGAGGAGCCCGAGACCCTCGCATGCGTGTCCCATGTGCATCTTCCCAGCCTCCCGCTGCAGCCCCCGCCCGCCTCCTCTGCACACCCCTCCAGCTCCCGGTCCCCCAGGCCGTGGCTCTGCTGCCTAAGTGCTGCTCCGCACTGGGCCCAGAGACTTCCAGAGAACTTGCTAAGTGATGAGCAGAGACCCGGGTCACCGCGCAGCCCAGACTCCGGCGTCCCCTCTGTGGCACACTGTGAATCAGACCGTAAAACATGTGAAGGAACGTGAGGATGCTGGGAACTACTGAATGTATACTTTGGATTAGGTGAACATGTCTCAATAAAACCACTTAAAAAAGAAAAAAAAACTTGAGAAGGAATAATTAGGATTATTAGGAGTATTAAGCATATTAGGACTACTGGGAAACTGGAAAAGTGTTTGTCACGTGCCTGCTCTGCTCTTAAAGACCCTCTCTGACAGCCGCACTCATTGGGCTGCCTTTTTCGGAAGCAAACCTAAGTCTGAATTCTCCTTTGAGTCCTGTCCCTCCCTGCAGCAGGCCACTTCCCACAGGGACGAGCCGGGGTCAGGTGCCAGCATCTGCTCAGCCGCTGGGGCCACTTTGGAAAAACACGGTCTGAATTTGTATCTTGGGGTTGGAGCTAGGAAAACTGCATTTAAATTTTTTTTTAATATGCTTTTAATTTTTTTAAAAAATGTGTTTTCATTCAGTCTTTTTACTTTGCTTTTCTAGTTACACAGAGGCAAAGAACACTAATATTACTCTATTTTAAAGTTATTTTATTTGCCAATGAGTGTCTGTCGACCGTGTCATGAGTCGTGACTCTTTTCCTCCGTGGCAGGGTGAGTCGGTGAAGTACTTCCTGGATAACCTGGACCGGATTGGCCAGCTGGTAAGTAGAGGCCGCCTCCGGGGACTTGGGGCCCGGAGCCAGAAAGCCCACGCCTGTGGACCTCCCGCGCCGGCAGGCCCTGCCCAGCCCTGCCCAGCCCTGCTCCTACGTCCCGTGACCCTGTCTCCTGCACCCAGAGCCCCGTGAGGGGGGTAGAGGAGGTCTTTACTCAAGGAAGGATTTCCTTTAACTTGTTTTGTAAATATAATTTTTTTTTTAGTTAGGGAAGTTGTAGGTTTACAGAAAATCATGCATTTGTAAACCTTGCATTATTGCTACAATTCATGAAGAGCGCTGTTCTGTCTGTGCTATTAACTGTGGGGGTGAACGTTGGGGGTTGCAGTTTGGGTTGCACTGTCCTATGGACTTTCTAAAATTTTTTATTTTAGTAACATATATACAGTCTAAGGTTCCCCTGGTAACCACGTTCACATATATAATCCAGGGCTGTTACATCCATAATGTTCTGCGAACATCCCCACCAACTAGTACAAAAGCTTTTCCATCACCCCAAATAAATGTAAAATCTAATGTTTTTTGGGGGGTGGAGGGGTGGAGCATGCATGGTACGGGAATTGAACCCCAGTCTCCCGCATGGAAGGCGGGCAGTCTGCCACCGAGCCACCCACGCGCCCTGTACAATTTAATCCTGTAACTTTTTATTTTGGAAAATTCAAACATGGAGAAAATGTTGTTGTGAAACCCTAGGTTCGTCCATTCCTCCTGGGGTCAGGTCCAAACCCGCACCTTATTTCATCAGTCATGCTTTAGGGTGTACCCCTAAAAGATTAGACTTTAAAATTATAGCCACAATGCTGGTTACTGTGCCCCAAAAATTAGTAATTCCTTAAGATCATCCAATAACCAGTCAGTTTTCACGTTTCCCTACTTGTCTCATAAAGGGTTTTGGTTGATGTTTGTTGGAGTTTTGTTTTTTGTTTTTTTGTTTTGGGTGCATAGTCTGTGAATCAAACCCGGGTCCCCCACATGGAAGGCGAGCATTCGACCGCCGAGCCACCCGTGCACCCTTGGGTTTGGTTTTGTTTCTGTTCGCAGTTTGAATCAGAATCCTAATAAGGTCCATGCAGTACAAATGTCACTTAATTTCTTTTAAACTATACATTTCTCCCTCCATCTTCTCTTCTGTTGCTAAAATAACTGGATCCCTTACCCTGTAGGGTTTCTCACAGCCTGGAGCTTGCTCTGACATCCCTGTAGTGTCATTTAACATGTTTTCCCGTCTCCTGTGGCCTGGGAATTGGTGGTTAGATCTAGAGGCATGATCAGACTCACATGGTTTTGGGCACTAGTCACTGGAGGATTTTCAGTCGTCCAAAATCAAAGTGGTTCGAGAGTTTCTAAGCACACTTGCCTGTGCATGTGGCAAAGACTTTGAGTTCTCCAAGAATAGCATATTAAATATATTGTAAACTTTACATAGCACTACAAAACCTAAATTAGTAAGGTTTTTGGAAAGTACATGCTCTGAAAGTTAGAAAAATTAAAGATATCTATGGAACAGAAATAACCCTTTGAAGAAGGAAATTGATGAGATTTCAGTCGGGGCCTGAGTTTTCTGATCATCATCCTTCCTCTTTTCGTTCTGAAATGAGCTATTTAATCCCTTTGCTTTTTGTTTCGTGTCTAATCTGTAATTCTGTAAATGACAGTTGCTTTCTGCACTGTTTAATTACTTTCTAAAGTTTGATCGTTTCCCTCCACCTTATCTTCTTGTTCTTATTTTCTCGCATTTCTTCTTCCTTTCCTAAATTCCTCCCTTTTGCCATATTTTGCAGAATTACTTTCCTAGTAAGCAGGACATCTTGCTGGCTAGGAAAGCCACGAAGGGAATTGTGGAGCACGACTTCGTGATCAAGAAAATCCCTTTTAAGATGGTGGACGTGGGTGGCCAACGGTCCCAGCGGCAGAAGTGGTTCCAGTGTTTCGATGGAATCACGTCCATCCTGTTCCTGGTGTCGTCCAGCGAGTATGACCAGGTCCTCATGGAGGACAGGCGCACCAACCGGCTGGTGGAGTCCATGAACATCTTCGAGACCATTGTCAACAACAAGCTCTTCTTCAACGTCTCCATCATCCTCTTCCTCAACAAGACGGACCTCCTGGTGGAGAAGGTGAAGACGGTCAGCATCCAGAAGCACTTCCCGGATTTCCGGGGCGACCCGCACAGGCTGGAGGATGTGCAGCACTACCTGGTCCAGTGTTTCGACCGAAAGAGACGCAACCGCAGTAAGCCGCTCTTCCACCACTTCACCACCGCCATCGACACGGAGAACATCCGCTTTGTGTTCCATGCTGTGAAGGACACGATCTTGCAAGAAAACCTGAAAGATATCATGCTGCAGTGAAAGAGAAAGCCTCCTTCCCTTTGTCACGCGCGGGCAGCCTCGGTGGCTGCTGGGTGTGGATGGCCTGTGTGGTCCTTGAGTTGGGTTCCTAGGATCCGTGCCAGTGACCACCTGGCCTACTGGAAAGACAGACAGACAGACAGATGAGCTCTAGGCAGAAGGATGGAGAAACGGATGTGAGCTACTGAATCCTGGGGACTAGTAAACTACTGAAAGCCAAGGGATCACTTTGGTATTCATTTGTAATACCTAATAACACAGCTTTCCTTCTTTTTGTATAAACTTTATTCCTTTTCTGGCACAATTTAAATTGAGGAGTGTGTATGTGTGTGTGTGCGTGTGTGTGCATGCACCCTCTCGTGAATGACGAGCAATAGAAACCAAGCGGCCTTGCAGATGGCTTCTCTAACTTGCAAGTCTTCAGTGAAGCAAACTAACCTGAAAGTGTTGCCTAACAGTAGTTGGTAGGAGAGCAAACGCATGCTGATGCTGCTAAATGCAGGGGGCGCGAGCCCGGCCTCCACCCCAGTGAAAGACCTGAGTGCCGCCTCCCAGAGCAAGGGCCCCTTGCCTTTCAAACCCGGGCCAGCTGCCCAAGAGACGGGAGTCTGGGTCTGTTGGGTGGAGCCGAGTCACCCCGCCTGAGGACTCCCCTCCAGTCCTAGAAGGTGTAACCAAGAGCCTTGCTGGCATGGATCTGCTTTAACGCGGGCACCCAGGTGCAGGCTCTCTCGCCTGGTGGAGCGACCCAGAAACAGTGTGTGATGAGTGGGCAGAAGCTGCACGCTGACAGTGAGTGTTCCTCTCTGAAGGTCACAGTGGTGCTTTTGACTTCTCTCCCACACCCCTCCCTCCCTGGCACCCGCCCCCCACCCCACCGCCCATGGCAAAGACATTTCAGCCAAGTAGCCTTGCAGACAACGTCTCTGTCTTAATTGCCAGTCATCTCTGGCACCTACAGCTGGCACGTTTAGGGCAGCCTTCTTTGGGAAATTGTACGAAGCTTCGTACTCCTCTTCTGGAGCTTCCAAGCGCCTGCAGGATTCCTAACAAAGCTCTTGCTAATGCCACAGCTGCCTGGTGAGTTCCTCACAGCTGACCTTTCAGGAAGTCCGCAAACCTGGGAGGAACTGGAGTGTCTCCAGATGGCAGCTACGCTGCCCTTGGACAGCCGGTTCCTGTTCTCAGCTCCTTTAAACCTGATTCTCCCCCCAGGTCTCTTGCTTCTATTAACGTAGACACACTCCAGTAAACACAATCCGATAGAGTTCTCGGGGCGGAATGGTCGTGGACGTTGATGTGAACAGGTAAATCTCAAGCTCAGTTAACTTGTTCAGTTACCTGCCAGGTGTCTTTTCACTGTGTTTAAAAATACATTGCATTCCAAACTGGTCCCCTCTGTGTTTTACTCGACTGGAAAGTGTCTAGTTTGGGACTTTACCTAGCATTAAAAGGAAAAGGTAAGTTCCCTCTGTGACTGGCACAAGAAAGTCACTGTTGCTTCCTAACTCGCCCCGGGTCCCCGCCGCTGGGTCCCTTCGCCTGGGCTCACTTTCGGCCACCCAGACAGACGCCCTGCGGGCAGATACTGACCCCAGGAGAGGGAGGAAAGACCTGCCGCCGGTTCATCCTTGTAGCCCAGTATCTTTCATGAGGAGACGACAGGAAATCCTCTTTCTCTTCGGTGCTCAGGGCTTTGACTAGAGCTTGCTAGGGTTTGGGCTCTTTTTGTTTTGGCAGGAAAAAAAAAGTTGTTGCTTTTGTCCGGCTTCCTGTGGCTGCTCACAAGTGGGAAGGATGTGACCCAGGCTCAGTGCCGGCCGCCACGTCTGCCCTGAGGAAGCCGCCCCGCCCCGCCAGGGCTCCCTGCTGGCACCCCCTGCAGCCCGAGGGCCCAGCCCCCAAGGCGGCGGGCGGCACTCACCGGCCCCCCCGGGCCGCACCCTCCCAGTGCACCGAGCTTCCAAGCCTGGGGGAAGAGGGCGCGGTGCGCGCCACGGGGGGGGGGGGATGTCCCCAGGCTGGCTGCAGGGGGCCGTGCCGCTGGTGGCATTGTTTGCAGCCTTCCTAGCGGGTCTCAGGTCAGCCTGTCACTGAGTCTCTAGTTCACTTCCAAACCAGAAGCAGAGGGGACGCCTGGCGCGGGGGCTGCCCGAGAGGGCCACTGAGCCCTGCCCAGCGGGGGCTTCCTCCTGTTATACTGACCCGCTGGATCAGAGGTCCCCGCCCTCCGGCTCCAGATCCTGTGCCTTACTGTTACTGGTGAAGAAGACAGCTGATTGCGAGGCAAAACTGAAATCATGTGCGACTTTTCTTTTCATAGATCGTAGCCATTTTTATCTGCAAAGCGGTAGGCTTTGGGGTGTCTTTTTGTAAATTTCACCATTACCTGTGAATATCGTCCTTTTTCCTTGAGATGTTAGAGAAGCAGAAGGTAATTGTGCCTCATCTATTATTGCAAAGATGTAACAATAAACTCCCTCAAAACAAGACATTTCCTCATAGTTACACTGTTTACACATTAAAAACACATGTAAGTTTTTTATTGAATTATATTTTCCACTCTTGTTTGTAGAGGAATTGTTTCAAGAGCTTGTGTAATGGCTTTGTAATTTATAGAGATCTCTAGAATTCTTATTCTTGTCATTTTTTTAACCTTTTTGATAAAAGAAAAATGAGGCAGGTTATTTTAACTCCAAGATCCAAAACTAACCTTGCAGCAAGGTGTTTAGTTAGGACTGACTAAGGGGCTCGGGGCCCCTGGGGACAGACACCACAGCCTTCGCTGCCACCGCGTTGGCAGGGGCTGGGGGGGACCGCGTGGCCGCCCGAGTCTCGGCGCTCGGGGATGGTCTTTGCTTACTACAAAAGTCCATTCAGCACTCAAAAGTGACCCCCGGCTAATTTTTAAATAAAATTCAGAGCAAATAATTCTCTCCTTATTTTACTTGGCGGTTCCTTACTTGTGAATGACAGCTTTGTTTCCACCTGGCGCCACGGAGAAGCCAGTGTCATTGTTTTGGAGGCCAAGCCTCGAACCCAGTGCCAGAAACTGTAGCAGCGCCCGCCCTGCTGAGGGCCCGCGCCCGAGACTACAGGAAGTAGAGGGACAGCGCCGGGCTCCGCGGGTGGCACTGGCCGGGGAAGGAGTCCTTCGCGCAGAGCAGCAGCTCTGGGCTGAGACCCGCCCAGGACCTGCTGGGACCGGCCCCTCCTTTCCCCCAAGTACCGGCCGCGGGGCTCGTCCACCAGTGGGCAGGTCAGAAAGTGCCGCAGAGGAGCGCTCGCAGGCCCTGCGCTGCGCTCAGCTCCCACGTGGCCGTGCACCGAGCTCTCTGGGTCTGTTTCTTCATTTGAATGTTGGCCAATGGGATTCTCAGCCCCAGCTACACACTGGAATCACCTGACCGCTTTTCAAAGGAGTCGTGCGTGAGCCTGGAACAAGTGCGTAATTTTCACAGACACGCGCATGTCCTGGAAAATTTTTTTTTTAATCCCAGGTGATTTTAATGTCCAGCCAGGGTCGAGAGCCCCTGAAGTCGATCATCCTCGCAGTCCTTTAGGGTTAGTCTGTCGGGGCTGTGGCCGCAGCCATTCCTGAGAGGTGTGGTGGCCATGGGCCTTCCTCCGACACGGGCGCATGGAGGGAGGAAGCCTTGCTGAGCCCTTCACTGTTGGGGCAGTCCCTTCAGGCCTGCTGGTGCCCGCTTCTCTCTCAGATGAATCAGATGTCCTTAGCAGTCTCATTCTTAAATTATTCCTTGCTTGGTTTTGAAGAAAAAAGACAAACCGTTTTGGCAAAGGCTCCCTTAACTCTTGCCCAGCTACTCCAGGGAGACGAGGTGTGGTGAGGTGACCAGCTCGCGTGCTCCTGCCGTCCTTCAACGTGGGCCTCGTGTGTCCCCTGTGAGTCCTGGCATCTGGTGGGACTAGCCCTGGACTGGAAGTTGGTGGCCAGGTCTGCACTGAGAGGGCTGCGTGCGTGCCCCTGTGAAAGGGGCAGCAGAGAAGGGAATTTGCAGACCAGCTGAGAGGTGACGGCATTCCTGACTTCTCGTTGCTCGCCCCGGCTCCTTTTGTGAGGCACAGCACTGGGCCTTGAAGGCCAGCAGGCCCTGTTTTCTAGAGGAAGGGGCTGGTTAGATCCAGTGAAGACGTTTCAGCAGCCGAAACCCGCTCCGTTAACAGGACTTTAAAGGAGGAGACATGCCTTCAAAGCTTGTGTACAGAGAAAGAGGTTAAGGCCAGACCCTTGTTGGAGCCCATGCGTGGAGAGGGGCTGGAGACACCCACTCCCCTGCCTCAGCGGCCGCTTGGGACATTCTACTGAGAAAAGATTTCAGGGCACTAGACCTACTCTCGTGAGTCTTAACGGTGTCACTGAATTCTCTTCCTCCAGGATTCTCTGGAACTGGGCTGGTTATGTTCGGGTTAGCACATTAAAATGGGTGGATTTGATTTCCAGACGGTATTGGGCTGTCTTCCAGCCGCCCGCCTTCCTTGTGGGCTCCTGGCTGCCGGAAGCACCCAGTGGCCTCTCCCACACGCGGTCAGGCCTGGGCTCCCCGTAGGGGCTCCTGCGCTGGCTCTCAGGATTGCACCGCACCCCAGAGAACGTGGGGTGCCAGCACAGCTCGCGCCAGGTGTTGCCTGACCCACATCCGGCTGAGTCCGTCGCTGGGAGAGTTGGAAGAAACCCACTTTTCTCAACATTTGACTTTCTCAGTCACACCGGAAAGAAGCAGGATGTTACCAGAAATAAGTGAACCTCAAGTCTCCTGGCAGGGTTGATTCTCGGGATGGATGTCCTTGTGGCGTGAGGGGCAGGAAGTGGGGTGCAACTCAGAAGCCAGGCCCCCGAGCTCATCCCTGCAAGGGCCGGGCTGAGAACTGCTCTTGTGGTTGATCCGGCCTGTGGAACCACATTCCTCCTCACTAACAGTGGTTTTCTCCAATACTCAGCAGAAAAACCTTAGCGTGCCATGCTGAGTCTTACCCTGAGGCCTTCCACGTGGGCTTCCCCGGACCCCATGGGAAGGCGGCTTTCAGGCTCATTGCAAGTAGAACTGGAAAGCTAACCCAACCCGAGAGGCGGGGGCTGCGTCTGCGGGTTGATGACAAGGTGGTTTCTCCTTCCGATGGCTTCCTCTCTCCGTGCCTGACGCGAACCAAAGGGAAACGCTGGGGCAGCTGCCCCGGGGCCCCTGCGCCAGCCTGAGTGTCCGCTGGGACCCCGGGCGGCCGCCGAGAGCTGCTCCTCTGCTGGCCGGGCCTGGGCTGCGAAAAGAGAGTGCTGTTGTTCCAGGCCTGGCACCTGGGTGCCTTTTTATTAACACTGAATTCACTTTATTTAGTCTTTTTAAAAAGCTGATGTTTTCACCCAAATGAACCTAATCCCAGCTGTGCACAGCCCAGATGGCGCTCTCGGTGGAACTGCGTTTTCCTGGCAGGTCACCAGGTCCAGCTGCCCTGCTCTGGACTGTCTGGCCTGTCGGCCTGGCCGGCGTGGACCATGCTCTCCTCCTGGTGACGCGGACCAATGGCCTCAGCGAGGAAAAGGTCCCCTCTACAGAGGTAGGGGTGGTTTAGAGCGTGTCCCCCCGAGAATGATAGGAACCAATTGCTGCTGTCAGCAGTGGCAGTCAGAGGCCAGTTTGCCCCTTTGGCGGACAGTCCAGGGGTGGAGGGGAGCTCCGGGGCTGGGTGCAGGGCCGCCACGGGCCAGCCCCGCCGCGGTGTGGGTTCCCCTGGACTGTGCAGCCACCCAGCCCCGTGTGACACAGAGGCTTGTACCAGCAAGTGCCCTTCACGTGTGCCTCCCCGAGAGCCGTGAGGGGCTGTGCGCAGCTACCCCGGCCGTCTGAGAGCCCCGGAGGCTCAGGGCTCTCAAACTGAACCCGACTTGCACCTGAAAACCACATGAAGTCGGTTCTCCGTGGCTCTCCCCCCTCACCCACGTGCCCACCTCACCTGCAGATGGGCGGACAGGGCCCTTTGCTTGCTCGTGTCTGACGGGGGTTGCTGCATTTCACCAGCTGAGACACTGCATTTGTGTCCCCGCGCAGCCAGTAGGGACTCGCGGCCACTTTCTGCATCGTGCTTTTTTGTTATGAGCACCCGTTAGATTCTCTACCAAGCCTGCTTATGGAACAATTTTAAATTGATCTGTACTGAGTCTGTTGCTTTCCAGAGCCTTGAATAACACCTTTTGACCTTTTATATAAACTGCTTTAAAACATCCAAAGTGTCGTTTGTTCCTAACTCCATTCAAACCAGTTCGTCGACTGGCACGTTACTCGCCGCCGACACGTGCAGCCGGGAAGCCCAGTGCTGGCGCGCGGGCCCTCTGTCCCCGCCACCACGGCAGTGCACACAGCGGGGTCTCAGCCCCCCGAGAGGAGAGGCCGGGGGTCCCCGTGGCAGTGCTGCCGTCTCGGCTCACGGAGACCGCGTCCCGGGTTAACGTGGGCCCCGTGACGTGTAAAAAGTGTATTTTATAGCAATGGTGGTTAGTCTAACGTTTTGTATATATGATTTTTATAAATCTATTAAATTTTGCCTTAAATTACACTTGTTGTCTTGGGGTGTTGCATCTTTTTAAAACCCAAGCTACAGCTTGGCTGAGGGTCCTCACCCCCCGGAAAGAAGAGCACAGGTAAGGGGACCGGGTGCTCCGGTCTGCCGTGGCAGCCAGGGCCTGTGGGCGGGGGGGTCTGCGGTGCCGTGACGGGAGCCCAGACTCCGTCACTCCCTTAGTCCTGGCCTGCCTTCTCCTTCCCTTTGGGTGCTGTCCCCCCTGCCGCTGGTTTGTCCCGGCCCTTGACAGTCTCACAACGTACTGTCCAGTGTTTAGTCAGCAGTGGCGTCAGCCTCTTTTCAAACTAACAACCATTCCAAGTGCAGGCCTGTAGGTCCAGGTGGGATCTGAGGACGCAGCTGGGGAACAGCACTGAGCCAGTAGAATCAAGGTAGGAAAAAATGCTCCAGGAAATTTTAGTAGAAACAGAAATGCTGGTCCCTTCACCACCCAAACCTCTGGCCCTTTGTGTCCCAAGCACCAACCCTGACCCTGGCAAATGGGGACAGGGTGAGCATCTGGGAAGGGACGCATCTGGGCAGATGAGGTGCGGTGCCTTGGATGTGGGTGGGGCTCCCCAGGTCACGCGCAGGGGCAGCGTCTCCAGGAGGGGTCCCCCTCGCCCCCGCCCAGGAGGAGCCTGTCCTTGCTGTCGGGAGACCGGGGCCTTGTTTCCACTTGGGCTCCCGGGAGGAGCGTCTCGCCCAAGGCTTGTTTCTTCGCCAGGCTCATCGCGCTGGGCAGCTCTGAGGATGAAAGTGCAGCGCACACGCATTAGGGAAGGGTGGGCTCCCGGGTCTATCCTGCTGCCGGCGGCACGCGGGAGCCTCGGTAGGGCTGTCCGGGTGGGCCACCCCTCAGCCCCCGGCGTTGTTACAAGAGCGGGCGGCGCATGAAAGCACAGGGAGGAGAGGAGCCCGTCTGGAAGGGCGCGCCCTCCTGGGCGGCCGGGCCGAGTGGCTGGCTGGGGGGCGCCGGGAGCCCACGGGCACAGGACACACCCGGCATGCCAGGGGCTGCCGTGGGCCGGGGCGTGGGTGGAAATCCCTCGGGGCCTGCCCTCAGCTCAGATCTGAGAACACGTCTTCATGTCTACTCTTCTCCGCCTCGCAGAGCAGGGAGTCTTGTCTCCTGCACCCCCAGGTCCACCCTCGCTGCGCGCCCACCAGGGAGAGGGGTGCGCAGGACCCCGGCCCCAGAGCCACCCAGTCCACCAAGAAGGTCGCCTGCTCCAGGGCCCCCAGCAGTTGCCCAGGGCCTGGAGGGCAAGAGAAGGGGTGGGGGGCCACCCCCGCTGCAGAGCTGAGCTCCACACAAGCCCAGGCCTCTCTGCAAGCCCCTTCCCC
>PVIY010035393.1:0-26390 GCA_004026745.1 Myrmecophaga tridactyla
ACATACAAACCACCTACACTGACTTAAGAAGAAATAGAAATCTCAATCGACCAATAACAAATAAAGAAAGCAAATCAGCAGTTTTAAAAATCCCACTAAGAAAAGCCCAGGACCAGATGGCTTCAGTGGTGATTTTTCCAAACATTCCAAGAAAAAATAATACCAGTCTTACTCAAATTCTTCCAAAAAATTGAAGAAGAGAGAACTCATTCTATGAAGCCAGCATTACCCTTATACCAAGGCCAGATAAAGATACCACCAGAAAAGAAAATTACAAACCAATATCCCTTATGAATATAGATATAAAAACCTCAACAAAATACAAGAAAACTCAACCCAATCACACATTAAAAGAACTGTACACCATGACCAAGTGGGATTTATCCCAGGTATGCATGGGTGGCTCAACATAAGAAAATCAATGTAATATACTACATTAATAAAACAAAGATTTAAAAAATGATCATCTAAATTGATGCAGAAAAAGCATTTGAAAAAATTCAATACCACTTCTTGATAAAAACACTTAGAAAACTAGGAATTATTCAACCTAATAAGAGCACACATGAAAAACCCACAGCTAACATCATATTCCATATTAAAAGACTAAAAACTTTACCTCTAAGATAAGGAATAAGACAGGGATGCCCATTGTCACCACTGTTATTCAATATCGTACTAAGATCTTGCCAGAGCAATTAGACAACAGAAAGAAATAAAAGGCATCTGTATTGGAAAAGAGTATGTGAAACTTTCACTATTTGCAGATGATATGATTGTATGTACAGAAAATCCTGAGAAATACACTAAGCTCCTAGAACTAATAGGTGAAATCAGCAAAGTGATGGGGTACAAGATCAATATGAAAAATCAATAATGTTTCCATACATTAGTAATGAACAACCTAAAGAGGAAATCAAGAAAAAATCAATTTATGTTCACAACTAGAAGAATAAGATATCTTGGGATAAATATAACTAAAGATGTAAAGGACTTGTACACAAGGGACTAAAAAGTATTACTAAAAGAAATCAAAGAAGATCTAAATAAATGGAAGGATATATCATGTTTATGGATTAGAAGACTAAATCTCGTTAGCTGTCATTTCTACTCAAAGCAATTTACATAATCAATGCAATCTCAATCAAAATCCCAGAGCCTTCTTTGCAGAAATGGGAAAACCAATCACCAAATTTATATGGAAGGGTAAGGGACCCAAATTGCCAAAAAACTGAGAAAGAAAGAAGTTGAATATCTCACACTTTCTGACATCAAAACTTACTACACAGCTACAATAATCAAGACAGACTGGTACTGACACAGAGAAAGAAATATATACAAATGGGGTAAAATTGAGAATTCAAAAATAAACCCTTGTAACTCCATCCAATTGATTTTTGACAATGATGCCAAGTCCACTCAGTGGGGGAAAAGATTTGTCTCTTCAACAAATGATGCTGGGAAAACTGGATATCTATATGCAAAGAATGAAGGTGGACCCCTACCTCACACCATAAATAATAATTAATGCAAAAATGGATCAAACATCTATATCTAAGAACCAAAACAATAAATATCCTAGAAGAAAATATAGGGATATAGGATATTTATTGTTTTGGTTAAAATATGGACAAAAGATTTAAACAGGCTTTTCTTCAAAGAAGATATAAAAATGGAAAGATACCCCAAATCATGAGCCATTAGGCAAATACAAATCAAAACCAAAATGATATGCCATTTCACATACACCAGAAGAGGTACTATTAAAACAAATAAAAATAACAAGTGTTGGAGAGGATATGGAGAAATAGAAACACTTGTTCATTGTTGACGGGAATGTAATTGGTTTAGTCACTGAGTAATACAATTTGGTATTTCCTCAAAAAGCTAAATACTAAATTACCATGTGACCTGGCACTCCCACTACTAAGTATATACCCCTTCCCCCAAAAAATCAAAAGCAAGGATTTGAACAGGTATTTGCACACTGATGTCCATGATGGCTTATTCAAAATTGGCAAAAGATGGAAGAAACCCAAGTTTCCATTGACAGATAAATGGATGAAAAATGTGTTACATACACACAGTGGAATATTATTCGGCCATAGAATGGAATGAAGTTCTGATACATGTGACATCATGGATGAACCTTGAAGACACGATGTTGAGTGAAATTAACCAGACACAAAAGGGCAAATACTGTATGGTCTCACTGCTATGAAATAATTAGAACAGGCAAATTTGTAGGGTTAGAATCTGAATGTGGGTGTGGACGTTTGAAGTATCCCAGAAAAACATGTTCTTAAATTCAGTCCATTTCTGCAGGTGTGGCCCCATTGTGAGAACTTTTGATGAGGGTTCTTCAGTTAAGTTGTGATGCACCTCAATCAGAAGGGGCCTTAATCCTATTACTGGATTCCTTTATAAGTGGAGTGAAATTCAGGCAGAGACAGCCAGAAGGAGAAGCCAAAAGCTGAACATCAAGAGAGCCCAGAATAAAAGGGAGAGGCCAGGTGAGGCTGCCATGTACATTGCCATGTGACAGAAAAGCCAAGACAAAGATCACTGGCAGCTGGCCCCTGAACACAGTCATAGGGAAGAAAGCATCACCTTGATGATTCCTTGGTTGAACTTTTTATTAGCCTCAAAACCATGAATAAAGAAATTCCCATTCTTTAACTCAACCTATTTAATGGTATTTACTTGAGCTTCCTGGAAACAAAAGCATATTTGGATCAGGAGAGTGGGGTTCTATTGTGAATACCAAAAATGTAGAAATGACTTTGGAATCGGGTAATGAGTAGAGGCTGGAAGAATTGTGAGGCACTTGATAAAAAAGGCCCAGAATGCTTTGAAGAGACTATTTGTAGAAATTTGGACGCTACATCTGATGAAGCCTTAGATGGAAATAATGAATATGTTCTTGGAAACCAAAGGAAAGGTGACTTTAAAAAAAAATGGTGGAGAACTTGGCACAATTGAGTTCTGATGTTGAATGGAAGGCAGTATTTGAGATTGATGAACTTGTATATTCAGTTTAGGAGATTTCAAAGTTAAGTGTGGAAAGTGCAGCTTTGTTTCTTCTTTCAGTTTGTAGTGAAATACGAGAGGAAAGTGGTAAGCTAAGAACTTGATGATTTGGAAATTGAAGGTTTGGCAAATTCTGAGCTCCTGAAAAGTGAGTCCCCAGGGAATAGTGCTCCATGTGAGGGTTTAACTGATCATGGAACCAGTTAGCCATTTCAATGGAAGTCAGGATTGGAGATTTAGTTATGCAGAAAGGATCTATGAAAAGTCCTTCTGTCTGATGGATTGGGCCTCTGTGAACTACATGCAAGACTGACAAGTTTTTTGCAAGATTTGTTAAGTGGAACCACTGATAACCTGGACTAAAGGAAAACAGCTTCAAGGGCAGAACCATGGGAGCCAAGGTCTGGACTGAAGACATCTTGGGTCAAGAGAGTGGGCCCACTCATATGTGTGGAAAGGGCTGTTCCTGTGCTTGGAGAGGGTGGGCCTTCTTGCCCATTATTCAGGAAGAGTGTGCCACCTCAATGTTTAGTGGTAGTGGAGCCTGTGCCCCAAGGATTGCAGAGGGCCTGGCCACCATCCTGATACTTGTAGAGGGTGGAGCCTTCACTCCTGGAAGAGCATTCAGAAGGAGGAGGGCTGCCGCTCCATCAGGTCTGGAGGACAAAACATCTATTCATAGATGACTCTCAGACTTTGAAATGTCATGGACTTTGCCATTCTGGTTTCAGAATTGTTTAAGGCATATGACCCATGTTTTCCTTACAATTTCTCCCTCTTGGAATAGAAATGCTTATCCTATGTTTCCCTCCATTGCATACTGGAAGCAGATAATGTCTTTTCGAGATTTCACAGGTCCACAGATGGAATGGAACTGTGCTCCAGGACAGACCACAGTCATAACCGATTTTGATGATGCTTTTTGCTGAGCATTGTTTCTGAAATGACTTAAGGCTTTTGGAATACTGTGACGGAATGAATGTATTTTGCATACAGGAAGAATATCAATTTGGGGGGGTCCACAGGGTGGATTATGGTGGTTTATAGCTGTAAGTATCACAGAAAAACATATTCTTAAATTTAATCCATTCCTGTGGGTGTGAAACTATTGTAAGTAGGACCTTTTGATGAGGGAACTTCAATTAAGCTGTGGCGCACCTTAATCAGGATGGGTCTTAATCCTATTTCTGGATTCTTTCAAAGTGGCCTGAAATTCAGACAGACAGACAGAAAGAAAGCCAGAGGAAGCAGCTGGAAGCTGAACATCAACTGAACACAGAAAAGAAGGAAGAGGCCAAGAGAGACCACCATGTACATTACCTTGTGCCAAAAAAACCAAGATATGGATCATGAGCAGCCATCCCAGAACATCTGTCATTGAGAAGAAAGCGTCGCCTTGATGGTGTATTGATTTGGACTTTCTTTTAGCCTCAAAAACATGAGTAAATAATTTTCCAATGTAATCTAAACCATTTCATGGTATGGCTTGAGCAGCCCGGGAATATAAAACAGTAGGTTACCAGGGGCTGGAGTAGGATAGGAAAAGGGGAATGAATGCTTAATTGGTACAGTGTTTCACTAGTGTTGATTGAAAAATTTTGGTAATAGATGGTGGTGATGGCAGCATGACTGTGAACATAGTTAATACCACTGTATTATATATTCAAATGTGATTAATGTGGGAAATTTTAGGTTGTATAAATGTTACTAGAATTTTTAAAAATTAAGCATAGTACTGTTCAACACAATCGGTATGCCCTAATGAAAAATATGGACTATACTTAATAACAATTATAAGAATATTCTTTCCTTAATTGTCACAAATCTACCACACCAGTATAGAGTGTTAATAATAGGGAAATTGTGAGTATCGGGGGGTGAATATGGGAACTCTGTATTTTTGGCATGATTTTTTTGTAAACTTAAAACTTCTATAATAAAAAATATATTTATAAAAACAAGACCAGATATTCTATTCATTCCATAAATCTTATTCTTTCCTTTTATTTTAATACCTTTTATAAAATACATGAGGAAAATCTGCAAAATCGCATCTAAGGATGTAGTACATGCTAGGTCAGAAGGCAGGGCTTGGCTGTGGATGAATTCAGTGATCTTGTAACCATGGCCTTCGCTGCTGACACTCTCCTCCATGTGAAGACTCAACAAAGTCTTGAGTAGCAAAGCTCACTTTGAGCAGGAGGGGAATCTTACTTATTAAATCATTTGAGAAAAGAGCTTGTACTTGCTGCTGAAGTCCATCATGAATCTAGTTCCTATCATTGTGCTCCAGATGGCATGAAGATGCAGGAGAAAAAAAGATAGCTCCTCCTCCAGGAGGGTTGGTCCCTCGACACACCTGACCATTTGGCCATCTGACTTTGGAAACTGCCAGAATTCATAACATAACCTAGGTCAAAACGCATGAGACAAGATTTCTGAACCCAGTACAAGAGAATATCCTGTTTTAGAGCAACTATTGTGCAAAAAAAAAAAAGAAGAAGAAGACAATTATAAAATCTGGACATAATATTTTTTAATATCTGGTTTAAAGCATCAGAGAACTACCCAGCCAGAAGGACATAAGGTACCAAGATCTTGTAAGGAAGAGAAACCAGAGAGGTACCAGGAGACACACACACAAGGTTAATACAAAAAACACCACACCTAGCACAGCATAATAAAACTGATGAAAACCAAAGACAAATAGAAAATCCTAAAAGCAGCCAGAGGAAAAAACAAATATCATTTACAAATGTGCAACAGTAAAGCTGAGAGCTGGCTTTTCAAAGAAACAATGAAAGCCAGACAGAGATAATAATTTTTTTAAATTTGAAGAAAATAACTGTCTACCTAGAATTTGATGCCAAATGAAAATATCCTTTACAAATCAAGGTGAAATTACAGTTCCTGCAAACAAAAACTGATAGAATTTGTTGTCTGCAGTTGTCAGTGGCCCAGACTCTCACCAGTTACAGTAGCAAACAGACTCACTCTTTTCCTTTTAGCTGCACTTTGGGTAGGGAGTTGTCCAATGGTGTCAGAACCTCCAGTTAGTGGAGCCGGCTGAAGAATATTTGACATTCTGTGAAGGTGCCACACATTTTAGCAAGTCATCAGTGACTCATTTTGGCTAAGAAGTCAAAGCACTTGCTTCTGTTAGCTGAGAGTAGGAATCAGAATAGAACATCCTGGAAGCAAAGTGTTAGCACACGTTAAACTGGTGACTTTATTCCAGGGCATTCACTGAAACATGGCTTTAGTACAGATACATCCTTTCAAATCTGATAATGAGGCTCAACAGTCTTCAACTGTGGTGATAACATTTGCCTTTTCTACCCTCCCATCAATCACAGTAAGAAATCTTTTCATTAGCTCTAATATACTGAAGTTTTATATAAATTAAAATCAATACTTTCTCTGTCTTTTTACTTATAAAGTAAACTATGTCCTTTGCTGTCCAAGATATCTAACACATCATACTGAATGGATCATGGGTTAGAAGGTGGAGATTGAACTGTAATTTGGAGAATGAGATGATTTATTCTCTTATTCATATATTGATCCTTGTCCCAGAGGAGCTCAGAAACTGGCGGAAGGTTCAGACACGTAAACTGATCATTTTTATCAAGTGTGATGATAAGTGATATGACAGAGGCAAACCTAGGATATTCTGAGAATTCAGTGCATTTTATTTAATCAATGAGACATCTTTGCTAGCTATATATTACTACTTTTCAGAAGAGGAAGTTGGTACTCAGAGAGTATAACAAAGAGAGGAGACAAGCCAAGGGGGAAAAGCAGCAGAGCCAGGATCCAAGCAAAGATTTCCCAAACAGACATCCTGGTGTGGACTGATGCCACGATGGTCCCAGTTCATCTACACCTGCCTCTACCTGCACTGTGCATCATTCCCTCTACCCCCACTCCCAGCGTGGCCATGTGATAGCCATTGCTATAAAATGGTGCTGTTCCTGGAAATTCACTCTGCTCTGTGAATGATCCTGGGCTAGCCTGCTGGAAGATGAAAGAGACATGGCCCAGCCACCCCAGCCAACAGCCAGCAACCCCCAGCGCAAAGCCACTTAGCTGACTGGTAGGTGACTGCAGGTGCATGAGAGAGCCCAGATGAGACCAACATAAAAACAGCCCAGCTGAGCCCAGCCCCAAATTCTAACCCACAGAACCATGAGCTAAATAAGCAGCAGCTTTGTAAGTCACTGAATTTTGGAGGTTTGTTTTGTAGCACAAATTGACTAATACTCGGTTATTGAAGATTCTCGGCTGGCTGGATGCAGTGAAAAGCTGGAGAATTTAGATTGTGAATCGAAGAAAACTCTTCCCCTGCTGTTTGACATTCTGTATAAAGTTTCACTATTGAAGGAGGTTTTTTAGAAGGTTTGGTGAAACCATCTAGTTGTCTGACCAGAAAGGGGTGAGTTCTTCCCATTGATTTGAGAGAACTTGATTTTCCCTGCCTGCAATGTTGGCTTTGTCTGTGGACACGATGCATAGTGACTCGTGACTCCAGAGAAGCCCTTGAAGCTCTTTGGTTACTCCAAGAGGTAAACCGTTCTCCTTACTCTGACTAAACCCAAGTAAAGCCTTGCACTTCTCCCACCTAAAGAGCTGCCTCCGAGCTCATGAATTGGTTTGATTAGAGTTTTGTTTCCTTAAGAATCTCAGAAATCAAAGGCCTGATCAAGTTCCCAAACCTTGTGGGCTGTAATGTATATGTCTCTTGTGTTCACAGGGCCTAGGGCACAGCAGCTGCTCAAGACATGTTGTGGGGTCTCACAGAAATCACTTTTGATCTCTAAGCCCAGTTCCCTTATGTGGACAATAGGAGGCTAATAATATTTATACCTTCATAAGCTTTTATGGAATAATAAATTATATTAATGTGTATGAAATAAACATGTAAGGATTATTTCTTAGGTGGTATTCAATAGCTATTGCTCGTTGTTTTTAATATTTTAATAGGTAAGAGAGAGGTTGCATGGTACAGAGTCAGATATACCTGGTTTTAAATTCTGGTTCTCTCACTTAATATCTACAGGACCTCAGAAAGTTCCTTAATTTTTTCCATCCTCTGTGACCTCAAATATAACATGTGTGGCAATATCTAATCCACAGGATTGTTGTAGGGTTTAATGAAAATATGTACAGAAGTCCAGGGAGACTGCCCAACCTGAGTAGGTGCTCCACAGATGCCTATTATTCAATATAATAGGCCACATTGGCAGGATAAAAGATGAAAAACCATGTTATTAGAGTCTTAATAGATGCAGGAAATATATATGATAACATTCAATACTGATAGACAATCATAAAATTCTTCATTAGGAATTAGCCTGAAAAGTGTTTCCTAAAAATATGTTGAAAATAAAATATATTAGAAGCATTTCCTTTAAGATCCTCACCAAATACAACTGCTCTGGAAGGCAGTCTGGTGGTTCCTCAAGAAGCTAAGTATAGAATTGCCATATGATCCAGCAATCCCATTACTAGGTATATATTTGGAGGAATTGAAGACAAGGACACAAATGGACATTTGTATACCGATGTTTATAGCAGCACTATTTATGATTGCCAAGAGATGGAAGTAGCCCAAATGTCCATCAATGGCAAGTGGCTAAACAAGCTATGGTATATTCATGCAATGGAATATGTGGTATATACATGTGATAGAATATGTGATGGAAACAAGCTGTGGAATATACATATGATGGAATAAAGTCATGAAGCATGTAACAATGTGGGTGAAATTTGAGGATATTATGCTAAGTGAAATTAGCCAGAAACAAGAGATACATACTATATGGTCTCACTAATGTGAACTAACATTAATGAGTGAACTTTGAGAATTGATGTTAAGAACACAGGTTATCAGGAGATAGAAATAAGGTAGAGATTGGGCATTTGGTGCTGAGGGAATACAGATTGTGCAAAAGAACTGATTGTAAAAATTCAGAAATGGAGAGCACAATACTACCTTATGGTAGCACAATAATCTGATGACACTGAAAGAAGCTGAATGTGAGTATGGCTGAGAAAGTAGGGCTGGGGGCACATGAAACCAGAAGGAAAGATAAAGGATAAAGACTGAGGTGGTATAACTTAAGAATGCCTAGAGTGGACAAGGATGGTTATTAAATATACAAATATAAAAACATTTTTGCATGAAAGAGAACAAATGAATATCAACATGGCAGGGTGTTGAAAATGGATGGAATACAGGAAAAAGTACAATCGATGCAAGCTAGGATCTATAGTCAATATTGTAATATGCTTCCACTGAATGTAACAAAGGCACTGCACCAAAACTAAATATCAGCAGGTGGGGTGGGTATGGATTCTTTGTGGAAGAAAAGGAAATATCTTCATATAGATTATGTGGTGAAGGCATGACTATTTACTTAGGTTGGATAGTATGATGTGTGAATAAAATTGTTTAAAAATGTACAGGGAGAACAAGTGCTAGAGATAATGTGGAGAAAGAGATGTACCTATCCACTGTCAGTAGGGAACTGAGAGGGGTCCTTGTAAGGCAGTGTGGTGGGTCCACCTCAGGCTAGGGGTAGGGATGCCATATGATCCTGCAACCCTGGTTGCTCAGTATGTACAAGGAGGAACTGAGTGCAGGGACATGAATGGACATTTGCACAAACTGGCGTTTAGGGCAGCTGTGTCTGCAATTCACAATGAATGGAGTTGGACTAAGGGTACAATGACTGAGGAATGGAAGGAAAGGGGAACTATGGCATATACATACAATGGACTACTGAGGGGCTGCAAGAAAGAATGAAATTGTGAAGTATGCAATTAGGTAAATGAATCTTAAGGACTGTATGTTGAATGAAATGTCAGAAACAAAAAGACAAATATGATCACGTCTCAATCTATGAACTAACTATAATATAAAAACTCAGTAAATTGTCATCGAGAGCATGGGTTATCAGATTGGGGCCTATTGTAAAGGGTCCTAGATTGTAAGGTCTTACAGCAGTCACATATACTCAGGAATTGTAACTGCTATTTCTAAATTCTGAGATACAGAGCTGTTTGTATATAACCTGTTCATTCCCAGAAATTTTGGATATTTATGTGATACCTGAGACTCAGAGTTAGAGCTCTGAAGCTATGAAAGTCAGCACCACCCCATACAGGAACTGTTTTAAAAGTTGAAAAAAGGATCAGACTTCGACTAGACATATGAATGAAGCTGATCTGGGGTAGATCAGAATACAGCATAAAGGATGATATCATCCATATTTTAAAACTTCAACTTCTGTGTGAGACCAAAGGGAGAGACATTTATTTGGTGCAGAATTTATATTTTGAGTAGCACATTGCCTCAGTTAACACGTATCGTCAGTTTAGTTGAACACCATAAGTACATGGAATCTTGAATAGGGTGAGATCTTGTTGGTTTGTCCAGGTTAGAGTGATGCCCTGATATATCCCAGAGGAATTTGGGCAGAGAATAAAGAAGTATTTGCAAAGTCCCTTGGAGGACTTGGGAGAAAGGAAGAAATATTAAACTTCCCCATGTGGAGAATTTCTGATATTCTCACAAGCAGTGGGGACAACCAATTCAATAGGCTAAACCTACTTAAAATTATGCCTAAGAGTCATGCCCAGAGAACCTCTTTTTTTTTTTGCTCAGATATGGCCTCTCTCTCTCTAAGCAAACTTGGCAGGTTAACTCACTGCCCTCCCCCGGCCCCAACATGTGGGACATGACTCCCAGGGATGTAAATCTCCCTGGCAACGTGAGACAGAACTCCTGGAATTTGCCAGTACGTGGAATCATGAGATTGAGAAAGACTTCTTGACCAAATGGAGGAAGAGAGAAATGAGACAAAATAAAGTTTCAGTGGCTGAGAGATTTCAAAAAGAGTCAAGAGGCTATCCCAGAGGCTATTCTTATGCATTATATGGATATCCCTTTTTAGTTTATGGTGTATTAGAGTGGCTAGATGGAAGTACCTGAAACTGTAGAGCTGTGTTCCAGTAGCCTTGATTCTTGAAGACAGATGTGTAATGATACAGCTTTTACAATATGACTGTGTGATTGTGAAAACCTTGTGTCTGATACTTCTTTTATCTAGGGTATGGACAAATGAGTAAAAAAATGTATAAAAAATAAATAATAGGGGGCAAAATGGGTAAAATAAATTGAATAGATTGAATACTAGTTAGTGGTCAATGAGAGGGAGGGGTAAGGGTTATGGGATGGATGAGTTTTTTCTTTTAGTTTCTTTTTCTGGAGTGATGTAAATGTTCTTAAAGTGATTGTGGTAATGAATACACAACCATGTGATGATACTATGAGCCATTGATTGAACACCATGTATGGACTGTATGTGTGTTAAGACTTGTCAATAAAAACATTTTTAAAAAAAGATCCTCACCAAAGATCCTGACAAGTTAGGATGAGGAGAAAGAAAAAGAAGAACTATAAAAACTGTTAAGGAAGGAACAAAATCATCATTATCTGCAGATGATATGATTGCTTAACTAGAAAAATCTAAGAGAATCTAACTCAAACTATTAGAATGCTTTTGCATATAAGATAAAAAACAGACTGCATTTTCAGTCACCAGCAACAAACAGTTAAAATATATAGTTTTTAAAAGACATAAAAGTATAAGGTACCTAGAAATAAATTCCACAACTGATGTGCAATTTTTATGGAGAAAATTATAACACTCTGATGAAAGGCATTATATAGGGCTAAATAAATGGAGAGAAATACCATATTCACAGTTAGGGAAATTTAATAACATAAAATGTCAGCTTTCCCCAAATTAATCTATAAATCCAATGCCTTTCCTGTCAAAACTACACAGTTTCAATGGAACTTGACAAATTGATTTTAAAGCTTATAATAAAGAACAAAGAGTAAAAGATATGCAAGATAAAGCTTCAAGAACAGGATGAAACAACTTACCCTGTCAGAACCTAAAACCTATTTTAAAGCTACAGTTAATAAGAGATTGAGGTATTGATGTAAGGATAGACAGACCAAAAAAGAAAACAGATTATAAAGCTCAGAAACAGACCCAAGCAAATGTGGAAGCATGACAACTCACAGAGGTGTCAACTGTAGATCAGTTAAAAAAAAAAAAAAGATGCTGAAAAGCACAACCAAAACCAGAGAAGATTAATAAATTTAAGTATATTAAGATTAAAATTTCTACATGTCTATGTTGAAAGACAAAAGAAAAGAGTGAAAAGATAAACCAGAGATTTGAAGACCGTATTTGCAATGCATCTAATTGATGAAAGATTGATACCTAAGATGTATAAAGAACTCCACATGTTAATAAGAATAAAATAAGCAATGATCAAGAAAAATTAACAAAGAGTAGAATATGAAAGTCACAAAAGAGAAAACCTAAATGGCCACTAAACAAACAAACAAACAAAAAGTCACAAGAGACTTTTCTTTACCTAATAAGCAAAAGCAATCCAGAAAAGTATAACATCATTGTTCCTATAAACCCACTGGAGAGCTGAAGCTGCAAAGAAATCTATGTAAATTGAAACCCAGAAATCAATGAGCCATTCATGGAGAGGAAAACACCACTGCTGGGCTCGTACTTGGCAGAGCACCAGAAGAAGGAGGAATTCGTTGATGGGAGTACAGAGAAACTAGCTAAGGCTTTAATTAACTTATAATAGCAGTATGTAAGCTAGTAAGATAGATTAGATTTCCAGGGTGGCGCAACCACAGAGCAAATCTGCACCCATTCACCCACTCTTTCCCAGGAGTTTACATCAAAGTCTCAGAGGAAAGCAAAGGATAAGGTCTGAGAGGTATTTTCTCCATGATGGCACTCCAAACCTCCCACAAGTGCAAGGCAATTTCTTTCTGAAAGTGGTACTGAAAGAGAGCTAAGATGAATCATCCTAGGAATTCTGTGCTTTCAGCTGCCAAGGACTGGAGTTGGGGCAGAAGAACTGGGAGAACCTCTCTGAAGTACTCAAGGTAGAGAGACCTCTCTATAAGTAAAGAAGGGGTGGGGAAAAATTCTCCAGTGATACAAAAGGCTACCAGTCAGTCTGTAAAGGAAAGAGAGAACTCTCCCAGGAGGCTAGCCACTCAACTGTAAATCAGAAATAGCTCTCCTGACTCTCACTATTGCTCAGATCCAAACACTACAGAAGGAAACGTTGTGATCTCTCTTTCAAAACATTTGAAGACAGGGATGAACTGAGTCAAATTAAAGGAGCAACAAAGTTGAGATCCAATTTAACAGGAGACAAGGTTAATTCAGTTACCAAATCCAATGACCAAGCACAAGAAGGAGCATATGGTTTTCTGGAGAGAAAAATTATTTAATCCACTTTCTACCATTCTTTTATAGAATTTCGAAGATACAATAAAAAATACAAACACATCAAGAAACAAAAATATTCATTTTTGAGGAAATGATTCATAGAAGCAGATACAGAGATGGCCAAGGTGTTTGAATTATCAGAGAAGTACTTCAAAATAATTATGATGAAGTGATAAAGGACCTAGTAGAAATGATACACAGCATGTGTGAAAAGATGAGGAACTTCAACAGATGTAAGAACCTATTAAAAGACAATCAAATGGAAAGACGAGATGTGATAAATATAATATCATAAATAAAGAACTCATTAGATGACCTTAAGAGCAGACTGAACAATATAAAGGAAAGAATCTGTTAATTCTAAGATAGACCAATATAAAATATTGAAACTGAAACACACATATGGAATAGAACTAACAGGTAGAAGCTTACAAATCAGAGGGACAATATCCATCAGTTTAATATGGGTATAATAGGAGTTCCACAAAAGGAGTAAAGGGAGAATGGGAAGATAAAGAAGAAAGAAGAAAGAAGGAGGAGGAGGAGGAGAAGAAGGAGTGGTAGAAGAAGATGATGACAAGGTCAGCAGTGGCAGTGGTGGTGGCAGAGGAGAAGTATCACAGAGATAATAAACAAGAACTTTACAAAATTCATGAAGATTATCAGCCCACAGATCCAGAAATCTCCAAGAACCCCAAGGAAAGTTAAGTACAAAGAAAAAAATTACACCTAGGCACATAATAGTCAAATTTCTGAAAACAAAAGATAAACAGACAATATTCAAAAGAGAGGTGGAGAGAGAGCACTTACAATAATATACTGTTTATCTGGAATATTTAAAACAGTTGACTTCTCACTAGAAATGACTGCGGTCAGAAGACAATGGAACAGCATTTTAATTTGCTGTAAAAAAGGAGAAAACATTTATTGAAAATCTTTATCCAGCTAAAATATTCTTCATAACTGAAGGTAAAGTGAAAACAAGAAATACTAAAAGAAGTTCTTCTGTCTGAAGGGAAATAATTTCAGATGGAGGACCAGATGTTAAAGAAGGAATGAAAAGCACCAGAAGTAGTAAATATGTAGATAAATATGAAATGATTTTCATAATTTTCTATCATCCATCTATCTATCTACCTACCTATTTATGTATGTGTATAAATATATATATGATAAATTTACTTTTCAAAATTATTTAGTATTTAAAACAAAAATAACAATGATTTGTGGGATTTACAGCCTATATGATGACAAGGACACAAAGGGCAGGAAGGGTTAAAGGAAATTTTACTGTTTTATGGTTCTTACATTGTTCATTAAGCATATAATAAAATTGAAGTTAGGGTGGTGCAACAGTGGCTCAATGGCAGAATTCTCACCATTCTGATTTGATTCCTGGAGCCCGCCCATGCAAAAAAAAAAATGAAGTTAGATTGGGCTGCCTTCAAGATGCATAATGTACTCTCTACTACAGAACAAGATTAAGTGCAATAAAAATGATATGTGATTCACCCAAAAGAAGCCAAGAAAGGAAGAAAGGATAAACAATAGAACAAATGAGATAAATAACAAACAAATACCAAAATGGGAGACATAATCCCAAACTATAAAAATTGCATTAATTGCAAATAAAAGGCAAAAACAGTCAAAATTAATTACAAAGCAAGATTATATGTAAAATGTGCTGATTACAAGAAACACAATTTACATGCAAAGCCAAGAAAAACTGAAAGCGAAAGGGTAGAAAAAGGTACACCATGCAAATCTAAGCTTAAGAAATATGAAGTGGCTATTCTAACATCAGCAAAGTAGGCTTCAAAACAAAGAATATTTCTAGAGGTAAAAAAGACATTTCAGAATGATAAAATGATCAATTATTCATGAAAAAAAATCAATTGAAAGTATATTTGCCTAACAAAAGAACTTCAAAATACATGAAGCAAATAGAAAAAATTAAAGTAGCAAATCCACAAATACATATTGAGATTTTCAAAGCCCTTTCTTAGTAATCTTTAAAACAAGTAGATCAAAAGATCAGTAAATAAGGATGAAAAAACTTGAAAAGTATAATAAACCAAATTGATCTACTGACATTTATAGAACAAAATATTCAACAATTCAGAACACATCTTCACTTTAAGTACACATAGCATATCCACCAAGATAGACCACAATGCAAGCCATACAAGTCTAAATAAATACCAAAAGGTTGAATTTATACAGGTTCTATTCTTTGATCGCAACAGTATTAAATTAGAAAGCAACAACAGAAAGATATTTGAAAAATTCCTAAAACTTTTGGAAATTAAAACACACACTTCTTATTCTCCCATCATATAAAGAAGATGTGACAAAAAATTATAAAATATTTTAAACTGCATGAAATAAAAACACAACATATAAAATGTGTGATATTCTACTAAGGCTGTGCTTAAAAGTAAATTTATAATTTTAAATGCTTATGTTAGAAAAGAAGAAAGGTGTAAATCCGTGAACCAAAATCTACCTTAAGAAACTAAAAGCATCTATCAAATTAAACCCTATATAATGTTTAATTTGAATAGGAAAGGAATGACTAAAAATAAGAGTGGAATTCAATAAAATAGACAGTAAACAAAATAAAGAAAAACAAAGTCAGGTGATTATTTGAAATGATTAATAAATTGAAAACTTTTTAGAAATAATGCTCAAGAACAAAAAAAGAGAAAAACAGAACTTACCAATACTACATCCTAAAGACATTTAAAGGATAATAAGGAATTTTATGATGGTTTTTTTTATTAATTTTTAAATTAAAAAAAAGACAAAAAAGAAACATAAACATTCTTAACATATGATCATTCTGTCCTACATACATAATCACTAATTCACAATATCATCACATAGTTGCATATTCATCATCATGATCATTTCTTAGAACATTTGCATCAATTCAGAAAAAGAAATAAAAGGACAACAGTAAAAGAAATAAAATGAAAACTGTCATGGTTAGGGACACGTGTCAACTTGGCCAAGTTGTGGTAGCTGTTTATCTGATTGGGCAAGTACTGGCCTGTCTGTTGCAATGAGGACATTTCATAGGATTAGATCATGATCAGGTCAGCTGCATCCACAGCTGATTCCATTTGTAATCAGTCAAAGGGGAGTGTCTTCTACAATTAGTGATGCTAAATCTAATCATGGGAAGCCTTTTAAGGAGGACTCAGTGGAGACAGGCCCCATTCCTGCTTCGGCTGGTGAGCCTCTCCTGTGGAGTTCATCCAGACCCTCCATGGGAGTCGTCGGCTTCGCAGCCTGCCCTGTGGATTTTGGACTCTGCGTTCCTGCGGTCACGTGAGACACTTTTATAAATTTTATATTTGCAAGTGTTCCCTGTTGATTCTGTTTCTCTAGAGAACCCTAATACAAAAACAGAAAAAAAAATTATACATACCATACCCCTTACCCCTCCCTTTCATTGATCACTAGCATTTCAAACTAAATTTATTTTAACATTTGTTCCCCCTATTATTTATTTTTAGTCCATATGTTCTACTCATCTGTTGACAAGGTAGATAAAAGGAGCATCAGACACAAGGTTTTCACAATCACACAGTCACATTGTGAAAGCTATATCATTTTTATGCCAATAAATTTAATAACTTAGATGCAATAGACATATTTCTTGAAAAATATAGCTTACAAAAACTGACATGAGTACAAACAGAAAATTTAAATAGCCTCACATCATATCTACTATATAAATTGAATTAGTAATTAAAAAAGAAACATTCCTACAATGAAACCTCTAGGACCAGATGATTCACTAGCAAATTATCAAAGTATTTATGGAAGAAATATTGCCAACACCTCACAATCTCTTTCAGTAAACTAAGGAGGAGGAGGCATTTTCCAAGTCATGTTATGAGACCAGCATGACTCTGATACTAGAACCTGAAGAAGATATTACAAGAGAAGAAATTAAAGATAAAAATCCCACACAAACACAGATGCAAAAATTCTTCACATAATGATTGGAAATGGAATCCAGCAATAAATTCCATCATTCCCAGGAATGCAAGATTGATTTACCATTTGAATATCAATCAGTGTAATACACTAAATTACACTGATTGATATCCAAATGTTAACAGACTGAAGAAGAGAAACCATGTTATCATTTTAACAGAGGCAGAAAAAAACATTTGACACATTTTGACACCCAGTCATGATCTCAGCAAACTAGGAACAGAAGAAAACATCCTTGATCTGATAAAAGGCATCCATGAAAACCCTATAGCTGGTATCATTCTTAATGATGGAAAATTGCATGTTTTCAAATATCAGAAACAAGGCAAGTATTTCGGCTATTACCAGTACTATTTAGCATTGCACTGGTGTCTTGGCCAGTTCAAAATTTCCATTAGAACTAATAACTTAATATTCCAAGCTTGAAGTATACAAGGAAAATATACAAAAATCAATTTTATTTCTATATACTAGCAACAAGCAATGGGAAGAGAAATAAAATAAATCTTATTTTTAAATTACTGAGGAAAAGCCTATATATATACATATACATATATATACCATTTCATGGACTTGAAGACTCACTATTAATAAGCTATGCATTTTTCCTAAATTTATGTATGAATGGTATGCAATCCTATAAAAATTTCAGCAGGGTTGTTTGAAAAAATTGATAAACTGATTCTAAAATTTATATAGAAATGAAAAAGATCTAAAATAGTCAAATATAGCTGAAAAAATAAGTTTGGGGATACTTACACTGTCTAATTTTAAAGCTGTCCTAAAGCTATAGCTATCACGCTAGTATAGTATTGGAGTAACAGAAGACAAATAAATTAATACAATAGACTAACTTGTCCAGAATTAGATCTATACACATATGGTCAATTTATATTTAACCATTTGTTCAATGGTGCTGAAACAACTGCATATCTGTATGGAAAAAATGACCCTCACTCCCAAATCACTCATACCCAAAATTAGTGGATCATAGATATGAACAGAGAAGAAACTATATGACTAAATTTGCCTGTGCTGCTATAACAAATACCAAAGACCAGTTGGCTTAAACAACAAGCATTTATTATCTTACAGTTTTGTAGACTAGAAGTACAAAATCAAGGTATTGATAGAATTATGCTTCTGAAGTCTGCAATCGTAAGTCAATCTGCCTCCATCTGTCTGTCTCCTTTTGCCTCCTACTGTGTCCAAATCTCCTCTTAAATGGAATCCAGTCATGTTGGATTAAAACCCACCCTCATTCAGTTTGGCTTCACTATTAACATCTTTAAAGTTGCTACTTAAAAATGAATTCAAAACCACAGGACCTGGGGTTAGGACTTGATCATGTTTTTGCTGGGGACATGATTCAATCTCATAACCCCGTAGAAAACCATTTTTGAGACTGTAGGGAAAGTAAAGCTTTTTGGAGAAGCACAAAAGGGAATACTGTAAAATAATTGATAAATTGAGCGCAATCAAAATTAAAAATTTCTCATCAAAAATACATTTAAAAATGAGTAAGCTTCCTGTATAGCTTAATGTAATGCCTGCATACATCCTAGAATATGTTAAGCAGATGATCAAAAGTATTGGGAAAGTCCCTTGAAGGATGGGATAAATAATATGGAACTATTAAACTTTACCATCAGGAAATATGCTGATACTTTGTCAAAGTTTAGGGACACTCAAATCAATAGGCCATACTCTAGATCTTGTGAATCAAGGCTTACTCTTATGAAGCTTATGTAGGTAGCAGGGAAGCTTAGCCTACTTATAGGTATGCCTAAGAGTTACTTCTGGAGGACCTCTTTTGTTGCTCAGATGTGGCCTCACTCTCTCTAAGCCCAATTCTGCAAGTGAAATTATTGCCCTTCCCTCTAAGTGGACATGACATCCGGGGGTGAAAGTCTCCCCGGTGACATGTGAGATGACTCCTGGGGATGAATCTGGCCTTGGCACCATGGGATCAACAATTCCATCCTGACCAAAAGGGGGGAAAGAAGTGTAACTAATAAAGTATCAGTGACAGAAAGAGTTCAAATAGAGTCGAGAGGCTACTCTGGAGGTTGTTCTTATGTAAGCTTCAGTTTAGACATTGCTGCCTATCATAACCTGCCAAACCCCAACCAGGACTATTCCAGCTAATCCTAAAGAACACCTAGGGCAATATATAAGATTCCACAAAGGTTCCATGCACTAGAGTAACTTTCCAAAAACCTACAACCTCCAGATGGGTCTGTGGTCTAGATAAGTCCTGAAACCTAGAGGGCCCAGCCTCTCCAGAACATCAGATAGTTCCATCTCCCTACCCATATTAGTGACAGACCCTTCCAATGTGAAAAAGTTAGAATGGCCATAGCCCAAACACCTCTAAAGAGAGGGATAGAAAGATCAAAGGTAATGGTGGAGTTATTCAGAGAAGATGGAATTTAACAAATGAATATGATTGCTGAATCATTAAATTGATACCTCTTTTGGTCTCCAGTATCTTAGAGCAGGTAGAAGTAAAAACCTAAAATTATGAAATTGTAACCCATGTCAAACTTTGAAATATGTTCTACAACTAATTGTAGTGCTGTGCTTTGAAATTTATTGCTTTTTTGTATATATGTTATTTTTCACAAAAAAAAGAAAAAAATCGATTGTGGTGATAAAAAAATATTTAAGTCTTCTTGCCTTCTATATTGTGGAGCAGCTAGAAGGAAAACTCTGAGAGGATCATATCATATGGTAGCCCATGACAAAGTCTGGGATTTGTCCTGTAACTACTTGTTGAAGAGTGCTTTGAAAACTATTGCCTTTTTATTTCTTGCTTTGTACATATGTTATACTACACAATAAAAAAAGTTTAAAAAAATGAGTAAGCAAGCTGACCACTGGGTAAAATCTATTTGCAGTATACATCTATTACATGTTGAATTATGTCTCCCAAATAGATATATTGAAGTTCTAGAACCCCAGTACATCAGAATGTGATCTTATATAAAAATAGGGTCATTAAAGATGGAACTAGTTAAGATGAGGCCAAAATAAATTAGGGTAGGCCCTAATCCAATACATCTGGGGTACAATAAGAAGAGGGAAATGTGGACAGAGAAACAGGCATGAGGATAGAATGCCACATGATGACTGAGGCAGAGATTGAAATTCTGCAGTTAAAAGCCAAGGATTATTGGCAACCACCCGCAACTAGGAAGATGGAAGGATGGAATCTCTTGTACAGGTTTCACAGGGAGCATGGCCCTGTTGACACTTTGAGTTCAGACTTCTAGTCTCCAGAACCGTAAGACAATAAATTCTGTTGTCACCTAGATTTTGTTACAGCACCTCTAGGAAACTAAGATGATATCTGACAAAATGCTCTATCAAGAATATATAAAGAGCTTCTACAAATTAACAGAATAAGGCAAACTCACAAGTAATGGGAAAGTACAATTTAAATCAACAACAAAATATTTTATACGTCAGAATTGGAAAAAATTTAAAACTTGGCAAAAGTGTGTGAGACAACAGGAACTATGAAGTGCCAAGCGGTAACAGAAACTGGCAAAGCTACTTTGTAGAGCAATTTGGCATTCTCTGCTAAAGTTAAAGATTGCTGAACCCTGTGACCTGGCCATCTTGCTTCCTGGCATAAATATAAAGAAACTCTGATTTGTACACACACAAACAGGATGTATAAATAGATTCACAATTGCATTACTTGTAATTATTGAAAACTATGAATAACAAACATTCCCCAGCAGGAGAATGGATAAATAAGTCATGACATTTTCATACAGCAAAATATTTATAGCAGTGAAAATGAAAAACTACAGTAAAATGTATTGATAAGGATAAACCTCCAAACACAAAACAACAATGAAAAGCAAGTTGTAAAAGTTTCATACATATGATGCCATCCATGTACAATACTGTATGTTGTTTAGTGATACATCCATATGAAGAAAAGCAGTGCAAATGCTATAATTGGAGAGTGTTTGTGGTCATGTTTGACTGTCTTTGCACTTAATTATTTCCTAAGGGGAGTGATAGATTCACTGATATATATTTCTTTGTAAGTCTGAGTTGGAATAATGATGTATTTCATATAGGATTCACTCTGAAGTGTAAGTGAGAGAATGCATGAAAAAGTACTTGGCACACAGTAAGGACTCAAATATTTGTTGATTTGGTAATAGAGTTCTTAGAAATAACTTAAATTTTTTACTTTGAAGATAAAAGTTTCTGCAATTCATCCTTTAATAGGATTTCTATATTAAAATGATAAATATTAAAACCACTTATTTACAATCACTACATATGAATTAATATGATTATTTGGGCCAGGAGATGTGCAATATTTGCTTCATTTTTTTATGCTACCTTATGGATGTAGTTAGAAATGGACTTTTCTTGATTTCATTATTTGTAAACATCAATAAAGTATCTCTTCTGAAAATAATATGGCCAAATTCCAGACTTGATCCATTTTGAATATAAATAAGATAAACAAATAGGATGAGAGAATGTACAGTTTAAAAAGTGCTTAGAGGTCTTGCTGACAAGCATCCCACTGGAGACAGAAATTTACTGTCAGATGGTCATCCACCTGGGCCGGCCCATTCGTTGCCTGGACAGGTGTGCCTATGAGAAAGTTTTCTCTTAATTGGAGAAGAAACATATCCCGTATAGCAGAATGTCATCATTGTTTTTAGATTCATTCATTCAATTATATCTTCATTTCCTCCCTCCATCATTCACCCACATATTCAAAAACTGTTTACTGAGAACGTATACTGGAATGACTTTACTCCAGCTGCAAAAAATGAATAATTCAAGATTTACAGCTGACCACAAGGTGGCATAACATTCTCCAGGGTGCCATTCCCCACAGAATCTTTTAAGAACTAGCAAAAACTGAAGAAACTCTAGTATATACCATCTTCCTCAGAACTCCAGAAATCAGTTAAAGGCTTGTAGTAACGGAGAGTATTGAAACAAGAAAACAATTTTAAAAGCAATAGGGGAAGCCTGTGGTATCCGGTATGGCCCCTCCCCAACCTTACCCAGCGTGATGTGAAGCCAGTGATGTGCACTCCTGTTGTAGCCCCCTGAACTTATTCCTGAGGGAGCAGAGTAAACCCTGTGCACATACCAGGGTGCTTGTGTGCTGGTGACAATCTGTCCAGTGACTGTGCCTAACACTGATCCAGGACAGCCATCTCTAACTTGCCTTCCCAGAACTTGCCATGCAGGCAGGAGCAGGTGGCTGACAGCTAAGTAGCATAAGAAACAATGAAGTAAAAGAGGCCTGGGGCAAAAGGTTACCAGCTTTAAGTCATACAACAGAGTACCTGGGAGGGTGGAAAGTCAACTTGATAGGGAGAAGAGGGGATATACAAATCCTTGTAAATGGAGGATTTCCTAAGGCCCAAGCCCATGCTTGGGGCAAGACATATGCTCTGAAAAGACTGGAGAGGATCCTGTGCATTTGCTTTGGGCTGCTCCCCCTGGCAGGAGAGCTAAATTCTGAAGAAAAGCACCAGCCAACACTGAGCCAGTTTACAAAGACTGACAAAGGTATTTTTTGCACTGATTTGTTTGTTTTTGATAGCTCCTAGCAATCAAGAAAATATTTGTCATATCACTAAATCCCAGATTAAATTCCAGAGTTAACCTATTTGATAAAAATATAAACAGGAAATGTTTGCCCATCCAAAGGATAAAAAAAGATAAAAATTCAGAACACCAATAAAAAAACACAGATTTTGGACATACAGGACAAAGACTTAAAAAAAAATCTTCAATATGCTTAAGGAGGTAAAGAAAATACAGAGAGAGAACTAAAGGATGTAAGGGAAATGATGAATCGACACTGTTAGAACCAAACAGAACTATAGGAGTTGAAGACCATAAAAGCTGAAATAAAAAATTCCCTAGAGGGACTCAACAGCTGATTGGAGATGGCAGACCTTAGTAAACTCTAAGACAAGACAATTGAAATGATTCATGCTGAAGAGCAGAAAGAAAAAAGAATGGAAAAAAATTGAACAGAGCCTAAGAGACTTTTGGGACACCGATATATGCATTATGGGAGTCCCAGAAGAAGAAAGAAAGGAAAGAAAGAAGGAAGGATGGAAGGACAGAGGGAAGGATAAAGGAAGAGAGGGAGGGAAAGAAGAAATATTCAAAGAAAATTGGCAGCAAACTTCTAAAATTTAACAAAACACATGTATGTACACATTCAAGAATCCCAATGAATTACAAGAGAACCATACTCATACACATGAGTCAAACTGCTGAATGTCCACACAATGAGAGAGTTCTTGTTTTTCTGCAAGACAAAAACAGTACATTAACAACAAGGAAGCCCTGTAAAGATTAAGTGCCAGTTTCTCATGAAACCATGAAGGCAAGGCAGAGGGATGAAATATTTAGAGTGCTGAAAGTATACAATTGCCAATTAAAAATTTTATATTCAGCAAGGCTGTCCTTCAAAAATTAGGGAGAGATCAAGACATTTCCAGATAAATAAAACCTGAGGGAGTTCATCACATTAGACCTGATCTACAAGCAATGCTTAAGGGGTTCTTCAGAATGGAAAGAAAGGACACTAGATGGTGAATCAAAACAGTATAAAAATAAAGATCCCCAGGAAAGGTAATCCATATAGGTAATCCAAATATTGAATTATATTTTTCGTATTAATCACCCTTTTTTACTTCCTATAGGTTCAAAAATGCAAATACACAAAAAGTGATGTTAAATCTATGTTTTGGGGTATACAATGTACAAAGATATAATTTGTGACAAGTGCAAGAAAGTGGTAGGAAGTACATAGGAACAGTGTTTTGTTTGATTTTGAAGTTAGGTTGGTGTCAAATCAAACTGATTGCTATAGAGCTAGGATATTAAATTTAAGCCCCATGGTAACCACAAATAAAATCTTTTTCTATACCTATAGCTTTTTCTATCACTATCTCCATAGCTATCTATATCATTTTATATATAGAAAGAAATGGAAAGAGACTAAAAATGGTACACTAAAAGAGTCAAATAAATCTCAAAGTAGTTACTAATGGAAGAGTTGAGGGACAAAAACAGTGTAAGACTTCCATGGACCAAATAGCAAATCATAGAAGAAAGCCCTGTATTATCAGTAGTTACTTTGAATGTAAATGGAATAAATTCTTTCAGAGAAAGGCAGAGACTGAAAGATGGATTTTAAAAAGGCATGGCTCAATTACATGCTGTTTACAAGAGACTCACTTTAAACTCAAAGACATGAATAGTTTGAAATGAAAAGGATGGAAAAAAATGTACCATGAAAATAGTAACAAAACAGAGCTGGGGTAGCTATACGTTTAACATAAGGAAAAATAGTTAAGTCAAAGAAACTGATGAGGGAAAAAGAAGGCCTCTATCTACTGATAAAGGGGTCAATATATAAAAATTATAAATATATATACATCTAATGGCAGATCCCCAAAATATTTTAAGCAAATATTAGCAAATCTGAAGGGAGACATAGACAATTCTACATTAATAGTAGAAGACTTTGATACAATACTTTCAATATAGATAGAATATCTAGACAGAAGATCAAAAAGGAAAGAGAAGACTTGAATGATACTATAAAACAATTAGATCTAACAGACATATATAGACATTTCACTCAACAGTAACAGCATACACGTTCTTTTCTAGTATACATGGGTCATTCTCCAGGATAGACTATTTGGCAGATAACAAAAAAACCTAATAAATTTAAAAATATTGAAAATTCATGCACTATATCTTCTCCAACCATCATGGAATGAAGCTAAAAGTCAACAACACGGGGAACTGGAAAATCCAAATATTTGTGGAAGTTAAACAACACACTCAAACAACCAATGGGTCAAAGCAGAAATCACAAGGGAAATTAGAACATATCTTAAGGTAAATGAAAATGAGAATACAACATACCACAATTTATGGGATGGAGGAAAGGAAAATTTATAGTTCTAAATACTCACATTAAAAAAGAGAAAGATATCAAATCAGAGACCTAACCTCACAACTAGAGTATCTAGAAAAAGAACAGTAGATTAAACCTAAATTGAGCAGAAAGAAGGAAATAAAAATAAGAGTGGAGATAAAAGAAAGTATAAAAAAAAACCAAAACTTGGTTCTTCAAAAAGATGAACAGAATTGACAAATTTTTAGCTAGATTCACAAGGAAAAAAAAAGAGAGAACTCAAGACTAAAATTAGAAATGAAAGGTGGAGCATTACTAGAGACTCCACAGAAATAAAAATGATTGTAAAGAGTATACTAAGAACAACTGCAGGCCAATAAATTAGATAGCCTAGATAAATGGACAGATTCTAGAAACCAAAAGTACTACTATATTGATTCAAGAACAAAGAGAAGAACTCAACAGACCAATAACAAGTAAAGTGACTGGGTCAGTAATTACAAACCTCCCAACAAAGAAAAGTCCAGGAACAGATGACTTCACTGGTGATGTTTACCAAACATTCCAAGAAGAATTAATACCAATCTCACTCAAATTCTTCCAAAACACTTAAAAGGAAATATTTCTCAATTCATTTCATGAGGCCAACATGACCATAACCAAAGCCATGGAAAGATACCACAAGAAAAGAAAATTACAGATCACTATCGCTTATGAATATAGATACAAAAATCCTCAACAAACTACTAGCAAACCAAATCCAACAGCACATTGAAAGAATTATATGCCATGATCAAGTATGTATCATGTATACAAATACGGTTCAACATAAAAGATCAATTAATGTAATATACCACATTAGTAGAATGAAGGGAAAAATCAACATGATCATCTCGATGCAGAAAAGACATTTGACAAAATATTGCACCCTTTTTTGATTATTAAAAACTATCATAAAACCAGGAACAGAAGGAAATTTCCTTAAGATGAAAAAGGGCATATATGAAAAGCCTATAGCTATCATATTCAATAGTGAAAGACTGGGAGCCTCTCATTAA